>PQWD01014051.1:0-23991 GCA_019425675.1 Leucinodes orbonalis | reverse complement strand
TAACAGACGTCAGGTCTCTTATACCAGATAATTTTACTAGCTACTGTGCTATTATCCCGAAACACATAAGTTCATAACACACTTATTTTACGGAATGATATCTGACACTGAATTTTAATTACTGTTAATTAAATTGATTTATGCAATCGTCTTTCCAGCATCTTTTTTAAGTAGTTAGCTCACCAACGTTTACTGAACCGGCATGACGAATATTGTACAAAGTCGCAGAAAATTGGGTTGGATTGGAGCATGTTCATTTGAAGTGCAGTTTTCTATTTCAAGCTTTTTAGCGGGAAACGTAAGCAGTACGGTCAAAATTTGCGTTACAAAGACGTGCTCTTCGTAGTTGGGAAGAGCGAACTTGTCTTAGATCGAAGTAGCGTTACATTGTTACACATTCACAAAAAAAGTGACGATCGAACGACGAAAAAGACAATCTTGACGTAAAACGCCCAATACGGAAGACTCGGCTAAAGCCCCCATGCAACTATGAGTGTAAGGTTTATTTTGCTGGCCAGTTATTCTGTTCGCCATGCAGCCGAAGTTCATTTTGCTAGCTACATTAGAGCCTATCATAACCACGAGCCGGGATAGACATTTAGATGTCACCGTAGCTGGAAACGGCTTGGACGATGATAAGGAGTTGTATATTTTACTAAAAGAATAAAGTTAGAATTTTGTTTTTGTTTACTCGGGTTTTACATCTATAAGCTGTAAATATTGTATTTTACTAAAGTATGTAAAGTCATATTTACGACTGACCATTTTATGAACTTACCACAAAACACGGAAAGACGAGTGACCACTGTGTTCAGTGGAACTTACGCAGGTAGACCTAAGTAATAAGGTAGTCGTCAAAGTTATACTTTAGCATGTGAAGCTGCGAACAAAATGCGAATATAAACTGTTAACATTTAAATAGTTAACAGGTTCCATTTAAATATAGCTACAAATTTTGATACCACCCTTTACTTTTGCGAATGCACTGTACCTACTTCGTATTTCAGTATTATTGGGTATTTAAAACCAGTTTTTTTCGCAAAGCCTGTTAATTTGCTATTCGCAAGAAGTCTTTACAGCTTCATCGAATAAGTGGAGAGCATAAATCGCTGTCACCCGTTACATTGATCAAAATAAGAAAACACGCTTATTAACCTAGCCTTAAGGCTTTATTTGTGTGCCCTGTTATATCATTTGTTCATTTGAGTTGAAGTTGAAGCATTACGGCGCTTTTAATTTAATCCAATTGTATTAAAAAGTCAACAATGTATATCTAAGTCAGGGCAACTTTTTTCTCTGGGGTTATGGACCCATAAAAGACGTATGATTCATAAAAGACGATCACAAATAGCGGCGTTCTGTGCAAGATAAACAAAATTGTGTAATACTTTTATGAGTGTAGACAAAATACAAGAATTTCCGCTGTGCGCTAGCAGTGTTACCACCACCTTACCTAAAAATGGCTTCTGCACAGTGGTATTTCTTTTGTGAATCGTACTTTAATTGTCGTTGTACTTTTGATAAACAATCCATACGCATGCAAGAATTTTACGTATGCAGTACTCAAACTAATTTGAACGAATCTACATGTGCACTTCCTTATTAAATTATTAATTACTTCATTCTTGAATAAATTAATATGCATTTCCAAAACCATGTGCTTGTGTATGCTCTAACAAACTCGTGGCTTTGATATTACTGTGTCCATTTTATGCAAATTTGCAATAATAATAGCAAACGTTCGGTAAGTACGATAGTCCGGTCAATTTAGACCAAAAAATGAGAGTGAAGTTACATAAAGTCCCAACAAGCTGAATTTTTGTAAAGTTGTTCAAAACATAATTATAAACAATGTCTGGAAGTTCCCCATCATTCCCCTGTAAGGAAAAAATGTAATTCAAGGTCAAAGGTCAAAAAAATCAGTTTTTCGCGATTTTCAGCAAAACGGTAAGTTTTATCATAAAAGTACTTCAGACAAAATTGTAATCATAAAATCTATAAAAAAAGTATCAATACTTTTTTCTTACGAGCCACCGTTTTGAGATATAACGATTCTAAAAGTTATAAAAGTTTTTATCTCATAATATGCATGAGTACGCCACGTATATACATCTAGAGTTGTAAAATTTTATAATATATATATATATAAAAAAGTATTGATACATTTTTTATAGATAATTTTATGATCTACAATTTGCTGAAAATCGCGAAAAATTTTTTTGACCTTTGACCTGAATTAAATTTTCCTTACAGGGAATGATGGGAACTTCTAGACATTGTTTGTAATTATGTTTTGAACAACTTCACAGAATTCAGCTTGTTGGGACTTATGTAACTTCGAATGTCTAAATTGACCGGACTACAAGTACTGTATTGCACTCGTTGTATTATAACATTATCAGAGTGTGTTTATGAACAAATCATCCTTCGGCCCAGTGTTGCCAACGCAAATTTTGAGTCAGCCGTATAAGTTACGTAAATAAACCGTGTTCCTAACGAATAGCATTGACTGTGGTTTCGTGGATCGACTATACGATAAATTCGTTAATTGTAGAACTTGCGAAAGCCGTAAATTCTGCTACGGCATTAGGCTGAAGGCCATAGTCCGTAGATTTAGAGATTTTCTGACCTGAAAGCCGTAAAACACCGTAACTGCCGTAGCTTGGTAACACTGTTTCGGTCAACGTGACTGTCATGCAAAAAGAAATACTCAGCAACGTGCTTAGGAGAGCAGAAAAGACAGAAAAATTTGAAAACAAAGATCGCAGAGAGATAACAGAAACAAATGACACATGCTCGTAAGTAATAAATAATAAAAATAAATAACCACTGACATACACACAGCGCCATCTAGCCAATGTTAAGCGTGAAACCTGTATTATGGGTACTAAACAACGGATAAACATACTTATTTACATTTTTTTTGTAAATACATACATATTATACATAGGGAACACCCAGACTATTACAAACAGACATTTTCATGCACACAGATGTTTGTACTGCCCCGGTATAGAAATCTTGGTGTAGCAGTCGACGTCTCGACCATTACTCCACATAGGTCGTCAGTAGAAAGTGATTATAAATAAAGTCACATTAATTGGCACTATGGTATCGTAAAACAATGCCAGACGCCGTAGGCTAGTTTATAAATATTGTAAACAGGGTCGGTCCGGTTCTTCAACAATGTAATTCCACTCGATATATAAGAAGCGTCAAGACTTTATAAAAAGGGCCAGTGCATAAGCTTTCAGAGTCTGTTTACTTTGGACATCATAGCTGTTGTTTTGTAATAAGATATCTTCAACTTTTATGATCGAAGTAAGGTATTATCCAAATTTTAATATTTCTCGTTGCGTCATGTATCAAATTTATCTTTTATCTTCATCATCGTTACAACTATATAATGTCTTCTACACCCCCAATGACTCCCTCTCAGTTTGCATCCATGAGCTATCCATCATCATCGGACCATTGCGATGAGTAAAATTAATAAAATAGTTCAGTAAGATGAGTCTTACCTATCATCATCATCTTATTAAATGTCCCCACCGAAGGGCCCAGCGCGGATTGGTCAACTTCACGCACAACCCTTAAATCTCTTCGTAGGAGTGCGCAGGTTTCCTCACGATGTTTTCCTTCATCGTAAGATGAATGACGATTCATACATCCGTACGTAGAAAGATTCGTAACCTGCGCCCTCCAGATCGGAAGGCAACAACAACACAACAGTCCACACTAATGAGCCACCGACGCTTTTTTACCTATACATATTCTACCTATACAATAGAATACAATGTTGTGTTGCAAAATTAATAACAGATTCATCGCAATACTGAAATTAGACAACCAGGAAAAGTAAACCATATAAAACCATAATGTTGTTTCAGAGACATTATATCGCGACCTTCTCAGGTTGGCAATTGTACAATATTCGACAATGTATAACATTGTAATTGAAACTAGGTATACATTAATGGGCCAATTTCAAGGGCAACTTAGTTCAAGTGCACGTTTGCACTATAATTAGACACTTGAAGCTAAATAAACGTGTGAAATAAAATGAAAAGGTTTTATTACACGTGTAAGAAATGTATGAGTGTAATAGTTTTGACTAGCCTTTGCACAAGTTTTTACTTAGGAGTTGGCTGATTGCTAATCCCTAAGTCACGGTACCGTGCCTAAGTGCTACTTCTTTTCTTCTTTCAATAATTTAGTCATAGCCAAGTTCATTTACCTGTTACTATTAAGCCAGTTTTATACTCCTTAGTATGAGTTGTATTATTTTAAAGAAATTATTCTTTGCTCATAGCAATGAGTAAACACAAGCTAGTTAGAATAGGTAGTTACCTACTCATTTACTTTTTTGTGTTCCCCTTATGCAGCGTTTTCTCGGGTCAACGTCACCGGTCCAGGGTACATTCTGCACCTAGTTGCTATTCCAGGTAGTCCGAGTCTAGCATTTGTGCTACCCCTGGAAACTGTAAACGATTAGCGGAAGTGTCACTTTTCACCAGATGAACGATCTCTCATTTGTCATCCATTTGCACCCTAAAAGATCGTGATCAGTAAATTGGTTACATAAGAAAGCATTGTATGCTTATTAAACAATATCATCATCAGCCTATGGCCTACTGCAGGGACAAGACTTCCAGAGAGCTTGAACGAATTTAGGATATATGGTTATGACCAAAAAATATTAGTCAATATTGAGATCATTAAATCAGGTCACTCATAAAAAATCTTTAGTATTATTGTCCGCTATTTAAAATATTATTTTAAATTATAGAATATATATTATTAGTCAATAATAAATATTAATATATGCATAACACTTACAAAAAAAAAAAGTATTGGCAGTTAAAGGAATTGAGAGGAATGAATTTCTATGGTAACTTATATCTTATAATATAATGATGATGACAATTCATACAAATTGTTTACGAGGTTTTTGGATATTGCTGTCCACAATATGGCAGTAAGCTATTTAAGGCAAAGTGGGTGAGGTGAAAACATATACGAATATACAAAAACACCGTAAACCTTAACGACCAAGTAATAAAAACTGTAAAAGCAATTAGTAGAACGCTGAATCACGTTACTTTAAAACATCAAGTTTTTGTCTCAATAAGTAACACAGCTCTATGATTATAATAAGTTAATTAGCTTTGTATTCAAAATAAAAACACACTAAACATCTTTTTTCGATATATATTTATTCCCAAAAGTTTTTAAACTCTGTCGGAGAGCGTCGGAGAGCTCATTGGTGGGCACTGTTGCCTTCCGGTTTGGAGGATGCAGGTTCAAATCCAGCCAAGAACCATTCTCTTTTTGAACGTTCGAAATTATATATATGTTTATCCGCCGCTTTGATTGTAAAGGAAAACACCGTAAGAAACCTACGCACGGCTGTGAAGAGATTCAAAGGTTGTGCGTGAAGTAGGCTAATCCACACTGGACTGACTGGATGGGCTGATGATGAAAGTCCGAGGTGTTTATGACCATATATTTTCATTGAAATGCATGTCAGGACACATGCTAGTGCGGCGAAATATGCTAGCTGTTTACCTTAAAAATAAACTAGTACAGTTTAAAAAACAATATAAATATTTCCAGTGCTACTGCGATTTATCCGTTGCTCTAAGTTAGTTATTATTTGGTCAGAATTAGGCTTCTACTACATTATTTCTGTTTTTTCACCAAAAGAACATATCGATGTGGTCCTTTCCGGGATGTTGAATGGTCAATATTTTTTTTCCACAGAGTAATGGCTATTATAATCATAAACAAATAATAATATAATCCTTAAAGAATAACATTTTTTATTGAATAAATCACGGACTTTGTTACATACCAATTTTTTTTGTATGTTATGAAGTGAACAAGACGGTCAGGACGCTCACCTAATGGTAGGTGATACGTATGACCATGACAGAGCGGTATTGATGTAAAGTTATTATTATCTATTAACGCCGCACTGCGCCCGTCACCGGAAACAACAGGTGTTAGGTCTCTCATGCCCAGTAATTTTACGATAATTCTTTTCATTTATGAAATCAGTGTAAAATATATGAAAAAAAATACAACTTTACATAAATAACTTTAGCTGACTCTGGTTATCACTGTTATCATCAGGCATATGGCAGGCATAATAATCGCTATCATTACCACAGTTATTTAGACCATGACATGACATGTAGAATATAAAACCGAATAGTACACAACGGTTCATTTGACGACAGACCGTTATACCAGTGATTACGTATTTTTGCATACAAAAACTAGGGAAAATTACTTTATATTCCGTTATGAGATTAAACTGTCTTTGACTTCATGTTGTGACGAAATGTGTTCATATATTTTTGGCCTGTATATACTTTAACTTACTGCGACTACTACAGTTAATTTACATGGAATAGTAGTAGTAGAGAATATATATAACTATTGATTTAGGCCTATCTTGTGCGTGGTACCCACAGATTTATAAACTAAACATTTAGTTTATAAATCTGCGGTGGTACCAGATTTTAGGGCCTTGTTTGGTGTTAAGTTATGATGTGCTGTAGGTTAGAGTCGCTTAATTAGGTTTGGCACCTAAAATAAGAAAGATGACAATTAGGTGTTCCTAATTGTCATCTTTCTTATTATTACTAGAAGCATGTATGCTTCTAGTGAATCTAGAGTATTTTTGTGCCACCATAATATCAATAACAATTCAAGACAAACGGAACATCGTTTAGAGGGGTAAGCAAGCAGGACCTTATACTAATAGCAACGATTCTATGACTGAAGGAGTCAATGTGCCGACTATATACATGGACTCACTTCAGATGAAATAATTACTGTAAACTCCGATTTTTTATTTTCATCTATAACAGAACAAGTGTAGCGATTTTAGCTCAAGATACTCTTCGAGAATTTGGAACTTGGCAAGAAATGCAATGAGTGCGTGGTTTAAAAATAGAATCACCAATACATGTGAATATGGCATATGGCTTTATAAACATATTTAATTTATACTAAAAATTACAAACTTTCCAAATTATTACATAAAGATTTAAAATCATTAACACGATGGGTATGATGCGAGATTTCATGGTTCCCTTGGTATAGCTTGCAATTGGTTTGAAGGTGCATTAAACTGTATCTTTAACATAATAAATAGATCATTATTTTCTGGAAAAGTTATCATTATTATAGATAATTTTCTAGATGTATTTATTTAATTTTCTAGGAGTATTTCCCCAGTATTTCTATTTATAGCAGTTTATTTGCTAAACCTATTTACTTCTCTTTAAATGCTTTTGGCCCTTGCAAAATGACAATCATTCAATCTGCTGATGATTCTTTGTGAATGAACTAATTTACAAAGTAATACTCTAACTTTGTGACCATCTCATTGACACATGTACAGGTATATTCATAAGGTATATTTAAACTTTTCTTTCTACAAGTAATAAATTAGTAAGGCTTCAACTCATTTGCATTGCATTTACGTATTTTCTGTTCGTAAAAGTTTCTTAACAGTACAAAACTAATTCACAAGTTATTTTACAACTTCTTATGGAGGTCACCTGAATGACGGAATAGAAATGGAAAGTAGATGGATACGAAGATTTAAGGAAAGTTAGGTCTAATTTTAGAAGCTTATGAATATTATTCTTAATAAGTAACAATGTTACACATTTCGTCCAAGGTTTCTAAAGAATTTTTAAATTTACAGCATCACCGGGCAAGTGGGAAGCTCAGATGGCGTTAAAAAATACACTACGAGACTTAGGGCGCCCCGAAACGGGAGAGCAAACCAAAAAACTAGTATTGCTTACTCAATGACTTCATAAGTAAAGGGGACTCGGTCAGTTCAGAGTATACTTTAGACTGATAAGATATATGAAGATTTTTATATCCAAATATGAAATCACAACCATAAAAAATACATAGCTTTCATTTAGCTTGTGACTTTTCTATCAGTAATGAATGAGTTTAACTAGTATTATCTAGTATTTGACTACGATTGCATTGTCTGTATAATGCATATGCAGTTATTGTCTTAACTAGAATAATTTTATTAGCCTTATGATTGGATTTAAATTTTGATCTAAGTAAAAAAATACTCATGATATACCATGTTATTTTGACTATAACACCAGTTACGAGTAATTAGAACTCTGACATACGAGTATTGTGCTGAGTGAATCAACTGATACCAGTTCTAAATTAAGATAGTTAAGAGATGTATAACAGTGTCTATAAATAACATTGAATAAACAACTATCAATTCGTTCGAGCGAAAACAGTCACAGGAAATGTAGCAGTTTTCTTTCCTTCATCCAAATTTGGTATTGATATTTATGAAAGGTTCGCTTTTTGAGAGTGCCTTCACGTTGGCTGTCCAAGTAAGCATCGAGACTTTACTAAGGGCTTTTTGTAATTGTGTTGCCTCTTGATGGTTGGTGCTGGTTTGTGCATCGAAAATTATTATTTAAGTATAATATGAAATCAGCAGCCGTCCCGATTGGGACACACCACAGACATCCGAATATACAATTAGACAGGACAAGCCGCCAAGTTTATAGGCAGTCCCAGTGTCGCAATTTCTTTTCGGTACTTACCTGTGAAAAGTTATTATATTTCTTGGTAAATTTACTGATTCATTGCGATGATGGCATGTTACAATTGCACAGGATGGCATTTTGGAAAAAAACGGTAATTTCTTCTAATATTCGTGCGTCTTGACTCGTCTCACAGAGCGTAAACTGGCAGCCAGTGTATGCTCGTTGAGCTTACATTTGTCGCACTTAAAAACGCGGCTTGCCCCATCTCCTGTATTGGGAAATCTGTGGGACACACATATGGCACACCTCGCCCGGATAAAAACTAGTACGCAGGCCAAATGTCGACTTGCGAAAAAGTGCATGGGAAGATTATAATAATAATAAATATCCACCGACACTCAAACACTGCCATCTAGTCCCAAACTTTAGCCTGTAACCTGAGTTCAAAACATCGGATAAACATACATAAATTCTTTTTGACATTACATACATAGAAACAACCAGACCAATACCCACAGAGATGCTCATGCACACAAATGTTTGCACTGCCTGGGTCGAACCCGAGACCCTTGGTGAATTAGTCAACGTCTCAACCATTAGGTACACTAAACAGGTCGTCAAGATTCGTTTAGACAAGTTTAGAAGATCTAAGAAACTAGAGGGGATATTACGGCGAAATCTAATAAAATCGGTTTTAGTTTAATAACAGCTCATTTAATTATATTTCAAACTAATTAATACAATACTAGGAGACGCACATAACCACAAGCTTATTGTATTTATGCATATATTATTTGGTACAAGATAAGTTATCAACATAGCAGACTCAGGAAATTTCATTTCAAATTCAAACCTAAAGTAGAGGTAAAATGGGTAGTCTAGAGTTTTAAGGTCACACATTGAAATACCATGTTTTGGCATTCGAAAAACAATTTATAATGAACTTATTGAATGATGAAGCCGATAAAAACGGCACTGTTTTGTTCATGAGAATCAAACATACAACCATTTAAAATTTTCTGACTTCAATCATCCATAAAATAGGTAAGTTATTAAGTAGAACATTTACCTAAACGGTCGGTTTCGCTCATAGATTTAGACCTACATCTGTGGTTTCGCTAATATACCAATGGTCCTAACTCCTAACAATTGCTTTTCGTCATGAAAAATTACAGTATCCGGTAATTTGACAGATGTATAAGGGTGAAAAGTTAATACCGGGATACCGCTGTTAAAAATTATACATAACGGTATTTATATGTAGACTAGATGATTGGCACGATCGCCTAGTCAAGTATTCACCGCAATGACAGATAACAATCAAATTCAAGTTGAAAAATCAATTATGCAGTGCGAGGAAGGCACATAGGAATGTCAAATCGAGCTACTACCGGTTCCGAATACACCTTAAACTGAGAATAATCGAGCAAGGAATTCAGTAAGGGTATTTTTTCAAATAATGCATTTTATTATTTTTAAATTAAAACAATAATAAAATTAACTATAATGGGTCTTATAAATATGTGGTTGGACATCATCCTGAGTAATAGGAGTGTTATACACGTCTGTATGGTTCAGAAAACTGTAGCTGTTGCAATAACTGGGTAAAAAGTACCTAACTTCCTTCATCCTGGCAGACGTTTGCAGGGGCCCTGCAGCAGGGGCTGTGTTTTACATATGTAGTGTATACGGACGACCATCAACAACCAACAGCCACAATTGTTTTCAAGATATTTAGCAGGTAGTCACATCATTAAGCATTAGGTTAACGAACTAATCGTCCCGTACAAATTATCACATTAAAAAAGCCTGAGCGTTCTGTGCAGATGACCTTATACAAGTTCTACCTTGGCTTAATGAAATGAAAATCCCATTCATAAATTCTTTTCATAATTTTAAGATTAGTATACAAGACATATGCATATAATATAAAAGATATACGAACCAGTAGTATGCTGGTGCGCAAATATTCTATAGATGACGTAGATGTATTATAATACTAATTACTGTGTATATGATAACAATTTTAAATACAACCAACTGTATACTTGTATTGACGGAAACGTAAGGAAGGTATCATTTAATTAATATTATATAAAAATAATTATGCACATACACTATAACACGGCATATTTAATTGAAATTGAAATTGAAAATTGAAATTGAAATTGAAAATGCTTTATTCAAATCAATCTTTACAGATACTTTTGAATCGTCAAAACAGTATATAATTTTTTTATTAAATCTAATGACTCTACCACCGGTTCGGAATGCTGCCATCCAACGAGAAGATCCCGGCAAGAAACTCGTGGGTTACTCTTTTCAATACTTGGTTTTACAGAGTTTGGTCAAATAACAAATTTATACAAGTCTGCTCCTGGAGCATTATATGCCTTCCTTTATAAATTTATTTTTTATATCTGTAACTGTATATGTGCACGAAGTATATGGGATCGTATATATCCACGTTTCTTCACCACTATTATTAAATAATATCCATAGACATTCACACAGCGACATCTAGCCCCATATTAACCGCCCCATGAATCATCGGTTCTACGCTCTATGTGCCCTGTCCACTGACACTATAACATGCTTATCCTTATTTGAAATAATACTCTATATTACCTACTATAACTGTGGAGCTAGCAGGGTTTAAGCGATTCAACGATTCTTCACTGTATGTTGTTATCTGCGTGATTATTCCCGAAGGATAGTGCCATCGTCATTATTTGTCACTGTAGTGATGACCATTTTTATATCAAAATGAGCGATAGAGTAGTAAATATTTTTTTTTGCTTAAGTACTTAATTCTAGTATGAGTCAAAATTAAGCATCTACGGCTAATAAATGGAGCCAAGTCATACGACGCAGTACCGAGTCTAACACCTAGTAGCTTTCTTAGCAAACTTTAAATAAATTTTGTACATTGTTATCCTTATGGTACCTATCTCTCTTTCCTGTGCAGAACTGGAAAATAAAATTTTACGATGCATTTATTTGTTGCTAACTTCCCCATTTACATTGAATATTATCCTCCTTGTGTTCTGCGCAATTCACTGACCACAAAACCCAAATGAACAAGTTTACTTTTTAAATTCCTCAAAAAACCGTTGTATCTAATATGAATATACATTTTGAAAAGCATATACACTCACCGTAAAAACTTGCAAACTCGCAAGTCCTTGATTACGGTAAGTGCAGTCACCGTAATAAATGAGATTACATCACTGATTTGATTTACAACCTTTAAGAGAGCCAGCCTAACACTAATACAAAACCAGTGTAGTTACAGAGAGAGAAAGGGGGGGGGCTGTTGAATGCCCTATGCGCTCATTAATTGCCGTGTGAACCTGTAAAGATCTTCTGCGGCCAACGGCAGTAGTAGGAAACATAGAGATTTTCCAATCAAGTTGGAAAGTATACCTCTAAATAAATTAACTTTTAGTTCACCCAAGTTCATCGAACATTCCATGACAGGAAAAATATGTAACACAATATTGACATTAGGTACGAGTATGCATATTTATACCGAATATAAGTCTTCGCTCCCGCTTCAAGAGAACACCATCCTTGCCGATCGAGCACCGCCTTGCATTAGTGAACTCTATGATTGCGCAGGTCTGATTGCGTGGTGATCCCCCATCTGCATCTGGGCTGTCATCTGATACTTAGGCGTACACTAGGAACTAAGAGATTAGTTTATAGACATAGCGATCCTTATCAATCCTTTGCCGATGTCCCAGCCAGGAGTCTTTAGATTGTCCTATTATGTTTGGCTCGGCAAGCAACTCTATCTCCTTCTTCTCTTGGTTTATCTATCATTCTCTTTCTGTGTAGAACTCAGAATCTTCTTGGCAACTAATAGCTTTCCTGCTTCCTTGAGGGTTACTTAGTGTCGAAACCTCACACCCATAATTCAGGATCGGTTTGATCTTATTACTGTCTGTAAAACGAAATTTTATTAAGATTGCAAGAAAATTACGATAAGAAGTGTTCTACCAACTACTTTAGACTCGTTATTTATTTATTGTTTAATGCACTTCTCAGTACAACAGACCAAAAAAATACTCATACTTCTTATAAGTTGTACTATAGCCGAGGTGTGAAGTATTTGTGGTTGTAACCTTGACTAGCGGAATGCGTTAGTGATGTTAGTTCTGTGGAAACTGTAACCTATTCACACGTCTTCCAACTACATATGTAGCAACTGCCTTTTTCATCAAAATACTCTCATCGCTATTTTATGTATACAAATCTAATGCTAGAGCGCATCTTAAATTATCAAGTAATTTATTGCACCGGTAATTTTCTAGGCTTATTCTTAAGGACTTTCATTACACTATGTGCTTATCGGGAGTTGTTAATGAATGGTCTTTTTTTTTTTTAACTCTGCTAAAGTTGGATTAATTATTGTCTATAAAGAGATTTTTTGATGAAAAAAAAATGTATTTTAATACCATGTGAATGGGACGGTTAGTGCCCTCATCTAGTGGTAAGTGATACGCCTGACCATGACAGAAGCAATGTTGAAGGAAATTAATAACAGTAGGCAGTCATTATTTTTCCGTCAACTCTACTCTGCACCCGTCACCCGAGGCAACAGATGTTAGTTAGGTCTCTTTTACACGGTAATTTTACTAGCTACAGTGCCCTCGTTCCGAAAAAAAGAAGTGCAAAACACTTGTAAGACTTAGGCGGACGATATCTGGGATTGCGGTGGTACCTACCTGGACGACTCAGTACCGAGTCTACCACCTTGTACATTGCAACCATTCATAATATTCGCCCTTTGCCTCGCCTTGGGCCTAAATCTATACTAATATTATAAAGCTGAAGAGTTTGTTTGAACGCGCTAATCTCAGGAACTACTGGTCCGATTTGAAAAATTCTTTCAGTGTTAGATAGCTCATTTATCGAGGAAGGCTATAGGTAATATATCATCACGCTACAAGCAATAGAAGCGGAGCAGAAATGAAAAATGTTTCAAAATCCGGGGGGAAATTTTCTTACTTGGAGATTCCGGTGCGTACGCTGCGTAAACGGTTTAAGTTTCGCAAAAGTCATGTATGAGAGTATTGTTACCCTTTTAAAGGTCTACAAAAAAGTCCGCGACAGCATATGTCTATCTTTTAAGGTTAGCTCCCTATAATATATTTTTTGCTAAAAGATTTTCTAAAATATTGCATCATTTTGTGAAGCTATTCTCATAAATATGATATCCATCCTTATCCAAATAAATACTTTATTTATAACAAGTATTTCATTTTCAACAAAATTGCCCTTTACATCATTCAATTTAAATGAATATCTTATGAGATATCGCAGTTTTAACTCACCTATATAAACGAAGTAGCGGGTAAAAGAGAGCGTTAGGCTAAAGTAACTATTCCACGCGGACGAAGTCGCACGCAAAAGCTAGTTCCAGAATATGGCTGAAATCTTTCGAACATTAATAATATAATCGTCATTGTATGAATATGTTCTGCAATGGATTTGGCATTTGTTTTGGTAGATACTCAGGACAGTTGTGATTTTATACTGATGTATTTGTTATTTGGTTGCCCTTGTTAACCTGTGAACGTTTTATGGCTGAAATGATGATGATCGTAATTTATCGTTTCACAAAATAACAATGTTTATAAAAAACTCAGTAAGCCTTCAGGTTTATTGAATCACCTTTTGCCCTTGTATTATAAACAAAAACATCGTATACCTTAATAAAAAACATTTAATTACTGTACCCTGTAGTGAAACGACAAACCTTTTTATATGTGGCTACAATTTTAGAACAGTCCGTTTTAATCCTACTTTGCCGCGTGCCGATTCGATGCGCTTGACTCAGTGCTCGGGTAAGGCAGTTGATTTTAAGACCACGGCTTGGGTCTACGGCAGGTAGTTTTGATTATTAGGACTTAGCAAAAAAGGTCGACCGTATATTTAAGTGCTGCTGAGTTACGTTATAGTTGAGTACGTACGCTGTCAAACTTATTACATGAGTATCGGTTGCCAGAGGCCGTTTTTGAACATCTTTATTTGTTTTGACTTAATTATTTTTAGTTACTTTTTGTAAATATATCTTGGTAAGTTACGGCATTGCAGTCTTATAAAAAAATCTAGCTTTTATAGTTTTTTTCATTGAGTAAGGTTTTACTGAGGGTACTCTACAAGTGTGTCCATATGCGACAAATATTATTACCTAGTAAACAATTTTGGGTATTTAGTTTTATAGCAAACTGCTGAGAAACAAAAGAGCCATTTTAAATAGGATACGAAAGATCTAAAAGCTCAAGAAAAACAAAATATCTTATTTCAAAACTATGGTTATTTTGGTTCATTTTTAACCCCCGACGCAAAAAGAGGGGTGTTATAAGTTTGACGTGTTTGTGTGTGAGTCTGTGTGTCTGTCTGTGGCACCATAACTCCCGAACGAGTGGACCGATTTTGATTTAGATTTTTTTGTTTGAAAGGTCATTTAATAGAGCGTGTTCTTAGATATTAAAGTTATATTAAAATTGGTTAAGCCGTTTATAAGGATATAGGGGATGAAAGTGGGAATGAAAAACCGATTGTTTACAAATATGCCCGAGTGGGGTATCAAATGAAAGGAAATGATTCGTATATTACAATAGTAAGTAAGTAAAAACAGGGGTGTTATAAGTTTGACGTGTCTGTCTATATACTAAAATCTAACTTAACTTACCTATAAAAAGTATGAAATAAAAATTAAATTAAAAATTTTAAAAACCCCCGACACAAGAACTTAAGTAATTTTAAAAAGTAAAAAATAATAAAAGAAACTTAATGTTAAAGTACCTAAGAATCTTTAATAATTCTAAAAAAACCTCGCGTTAAGGGGACCGCTCTTAAACTAACAATTCAAATACAAATAGTCTTATTAAGTAACAGAGATGAACATAAAAACAAAATTAAGAGAATAATTCAAAAACTTTCATGAAATTCATCTTATGAAAAATATCGTAGATAGGAAAGAAATAATAAGGAGCGGTCCCCCAACGCGAGGTTATTTTTTTTAGAATTATTAATAGATTCTTAGGTACTTTAACATTAAGTTTCTTTTATTATTTTTTACTTTTTAAAGGAAAATTACTTAAGTTCTTGTGTCGGGGGTTTTTTAAATTTTTAATTTAATTTTTATATTCATTTAAGCATAAGTCGCATCAATATAGAGTTCCTAACATTTTATGTTATGATGTTCACGGGATCACCAGTTCCCCTACCTAAGTGATACGCCTGCCCATGACAAATGCAGAGTTGAAGGAGTCCCATTACTGTATATAAGTAGTAATTATTCTGCCCTGCACCCGTTACACGATACCCATTAATTTTTACATGCTCTTTTATTTTGGGACAATATAAGTATACGTAATTACGCACTAGCCGTTAAAAATGTCTATCTTGCTCTGGATGTTTGATGACCTTAACATACCATTGTTTCAACTGCGTAATTAAAAAATATTGTCAGATACAAAATTTGCGTGATAATGCTGATAATAAACGATAGTCAAAATGTGATATAGGTACATATTTCTATGAATAATTACTATGAAAACATCACATACATCACATACAAATGAACACGTAAATCGTGTACGTAGTTTACGCATAGCTTAAAAGTTATCTATTCTTTAACTGACTTATTTCAATCAGCATTACAAACACAATGCAAAGACTTATGACACCTTATTCATGCATGGTTACTGCACCTATTTGGTAAAACATACAAAATTAAATAGCATTGTTTAACTGCACTCGTCAATCGTATGCAATTGAAAGAGGGCATTGTGCGTAAATTGTTACCATTATAGGACGGCGTAGAACAGTTGCGTGTTTGTTGTGTGTGTACTTAGTTTATTTTGAACCTGGAACGCATGCGCCCTCCGTAAAGCGTGTGTGCGCATGGGTGAGTGATCAGTCGGGCCGTCAGCTGCCGCTTGGCACCCGCACCCGCTCGGAAGCGAACTGGGCTTCATCTCAGCCATTGCCACTATAACAGTCTGCGCGCCAAACATCGTTGGGTGTGCGCGATACTGGTCTTAGATCGAAACGTTCGATTTACGAAAGCCGCATCGAAGTAAAAAAAAAATAGTCGATACTGTAGCGCGCATTTTAATTGAAAAATAAAATTGCATATACTATTTTGCCGCGTAATTTATTTTTTTAGTGTTTTGTGCATCGGACTTTGTTTGTGTCGTGAAAGCAGCACTGTTTGGCGTTTTTTGAGAACTAATTTTAGCAAGTGTAACAAAAGGTAAGGGGACTCTTTATATGTCAAGTTTACATTATTGAAACAAAAGGTTTTTCAGTTTTGCTGAAAAACGTAAGTAGGTATATAATTCAATCGTATAAATATTTTTTAATCATACAAACTTGAATACTTACAAACTGAACTTTTTTTGTGCTTTTGAACTTTAAAAATGAAATGTTTCAAAAGATACCGAAAACAGATCTTGATGTCTGAGAAGCAGGAATAGGTTCAATATACATTATTTAACAGCTGATTTAATTTCGTTGTCTGTATTGTATTTCATTATTAAATTATTCCGAAAACTAAGGTCGCGTGTAGTTCCAAGGGCCAGTTTGACGACTTTTGTTTCTGTTATTTTTAAACATAAGCTTGCTTCCGCATCTGTTAAATTCTAAGGTATTGTTTTAATAGAAACATTTGTTTTATATCAGAATCTAGTATTATCACATTAAGGATTTTATTCAGGGGTATACTAATTATTGTATATTTGAAAGGCTTCCACGTTTCAATGAGAATATCTAGTAAATATACATTTAAATATCTAGAGATATTACCCTAGCGCCATCTAGTCCCAATTTAAGCAGAGCTTATATTATGGGAACTAAACAAAGGATAAACATATTTAGAAATATTTTATAAATATATACATAAAATATGTATTTTTACATAGGGACACCTGTACCAATACAAACAGAAATGTTTATGCATACAAATCTTTTTACTTGTAATCGAACCCGGCGTAGAAGCCACCGCAATTTTTATACTACAAGGGTTGACAGTTTTTGAAAATTCCTTTTTGATTACGACATAAAGTGGCATATGAATCGATAAAACCGGGATGGTTCCATTTTAAATACATTTATTATGCTTCTTCTCAGCCTATCACAGTCCGCTGCTGGATATACTAGAAGGTCTTTAACGTTATTTATCATCAGCTCATGAAATGACCGAGGGGCACGAGCCTATCCATAAAGGGTGTATAGACCTTAGTCTTTCACGCGGACCCAGTACGGATTGGCGGACAACTAAGCATACAGCTTCTAAAAATCGAAAGATTGAAAATATTGTAGTAAAGATGTAAACTAAATAAAAAATATATCTTATAAATTTCGATTGCAGCCTATTTTCTAAAAATCTTTTTTGTTTGATTTTTAAGAAAATTACTTTTATCGACATTAACACGGTTAACCGTAATGTAGGCTTATTTAAAAGTTACCGTAATTTTTCAATTTTCTCGATAATTTTTACTTGATTTTTGTACAAGTAGGTACATGGTTTTTTTAAACATAGGTAAAACTACGTAGTGGTAGATGATAATGTCTTGAATTTATTTGTTACATTTAAAACTATTGTTTCACAATACAATCAGGAATTTTTGGTATGAAGTTAAAAGTTTAAAATTATTTTTACAAACAATAAATACCCTCATTAATATTGAAAAGGGATTTTTACGTAATATAACAATGTTATTAAACTATATATATTTTTAAAAATAACACTATATACAAAATGAGGCAATAATTTACAATATTCCTAAAAAAAATTAAACGATAGAAACTTGTAAAATAAAAGCAAGTGACCTAAGTCCATAGGACATTGCAAAGTCGGTCATGATATCGAAAAGTTGATAACTTTTTCGCTAGAAAACCGGTTATGCATGAGTTTTGACGGCTCTTTATTCATCATCGTTTGAGAATGCACACATACAGTTAAGCCGGTTTCCATGGCTTTCCATTTCACCATAAGCTTGTTTAATGAGTTTTGTTAACCATATCCAATTAGTAAAATACAACATCTTCTTAAATCACATTCATCGCATGACACGCGGCAGGTAAAAGTTAACGTAAATATTATAAACCTAGAGTAATCGAAAAATAATTACAAAGGAAACACCCAGACAAAAAACAAATACAAATGTGCGTGACATCATGAAATACCTATATGGCAGGATCACTGTCATGAGCAATTGAGCACTATCGAGCTTGTCATCAAGTATAGGTATTACCTACTGCCCAAATTTACAACATTAAGATTTATTTCCAGGGACGAAAAGTCTTATTACGGATTTTAAATCTTTTCAACATATAGCATACTTACGATATGGATACTGTTTTTTATCCGTATTTCAAACTTTGTCGGTTTCGGTAGCCGTGTTTTTGTTTTATTTTATTTGTTCAACGTTTTTTATTATTTTGAACTACCTATCATTGAATAATGATACATACATGAATCATAACGTTTCGAAAGATTTTACAACTTGAAGGTATTACTTATGCATAAACATTGTTTACAGATGATAAACCATAAACGTACAGTTTGTATTGACTTGAATTAATCAAGTCCTTAAGTTCTTAATTGACTCCTGAGTAAGGATCTTAGCATAACATTTGCAAATGTGTGATATAAATTATTATTACACCTGTTTTTGAATTTAACTTATATAAGCGTATATACACACACAATTTAAAGAGAAGTAAAGGTACAACTTGTATAGTATTTATCTCATATGAGTAGTATGGTATTTCTTATTGACATCCAATGATGTATTTTCCTTACAGATATTCCTTAAGGTCCTTAAGCAGAGTTTACATCATTTACAACTAAAATCTTTGAATACATACGACACCAATTAATATGTAGGTATTATTTTAGTAGGTATCATATCGCGAAGTGTATTCCTCAAAATAACTATGCAACGCTACGGTCAGTTGATCTGCTAATTAACATTATGGGTTTTAATCCAAGGTAAACAAAGGCATTTACAGATTAATATCTTAACTTTTGCTATGTTAAACTCTGATTATGAATTGATTTTAAATAATCTTACTTTATATAAAAAAATATACTAAAAATATGTAAGTATAACTATATTATACAAGTCGTATTCAATACTTGTATTTTAATACAAGTCTTAAATACGACTCTAAAGTGATACGAGCCGGATAAACCGCACTAAGTATTCGTAATATTAATTATTATTTTGGAATATCAGTAAAGCCAATTTCTCCTTGCCCTAACGGGGTCTATAGTGATCTGTATTTATTGTAAGCTACGAAACAAATGAAGTGAACTTTGTGGTTTACAATAAATATTTAATTGAATTGAATTCAATGTTAGGTACAAAAATACTGATTAGTACAAATGTCGTACGTTATTTCGTGAGTCATATTAGAAGTTATATTTGTGATAAGGACTTTAAAGTATTGCGAATGTCAATAATGGCGTTGTTCTAGAAACTAGAAAATTTTAATAATACTTTCGCTGGTTTCCTTTTTGTATAATCGTACATTTACGTGAGTGGTGGATGACCCGTGTATTTCATTGGCAATGTTGTTTAGAAAACGTGTTTTTACGCAAATTTCACTTTCATATGTATCTAAATGTATTACATACTTTCTTGTCTAAACAGCTTATCTATGGAATTGGGACACTACTACACAGTACACATGGTTGTTTGGGATATCCTTGACATACTTGTTTCACAAATTAGGTAATAAGCTTTTTGGATCGCGAAATATACATGACTCTTCATGAGACTTCTCAAGATGCCTATTAGTGTTACGGTGTTAAATCATTTTCTTAACTATATGAAGATGTTATCTTGTGCTGACGTACCTATTTCGACATTTTATATTGCATTTACTTTGCATAATATGTGGTCCAATTATTTCTACTGATATTTGTAATATTGTGATATGATGCATACGGTGTTAATAATAATTGCGATACTATTTAAAACATTCGTCTAAAACACTTACAGCTTTTGTAGGTGTTGTGAATGCCTACCCATGAAATATAGAAAAAAGAAAAGTCAAGGCATGTTATATTGAACAAGTTGGGCATTGTTTTAAAGTTTCTTCTCTTCAACCTATCATAGTCCACTGCTGGACATAGGTCTCCCCCATTTTGTGCCATATATCCCGGTCCTCCGCATTTATGATCCAGCCTCATTTTTAAAGTTAACAGCAGGTAAAATTAGCAATAAATTGAGGACAGTACACTTTTGCTAATGGACATTAAGCTTTTATATATATATATATAGCTTATATATTATATATAGCAAACGGTTATAAAGATTTTATATGAACACGATGCTTTCAAATCTGATAACTGATTGAGCGAACACGAACTTAAACGTACAAGCTTGATCTCCGTCGTAGTGTTTGTTCGATGCCGTAGTACCGTTATGACCCCAATGCGATGTAGTATGAAATAATTTAGGTCCCCTCGAATACCTGAGATTCTTGATGTTGCCGCATACCCAATGTTAATGTTCATGCTAAACAAACAATAGGAGTGTTTTATTATAAACGTGGTTCTAAAAATTTAACCCATTACATTTGGGAATAAAAACTTCTTCTTTAAATCCTTCGATTGTCCTGCAAAAAATGACTATGATTGAAAAGCACAAGCCAATATGTGCTCAGGACACAAACGAAAAGCATTGGTCGATATAAAACATATTTTGAAAGATAATATCGGTTCATTTCAATTGCTAGGCACTTTGCGTTAATTCAACGCAAGTTTAAATGTATCACAATGTTTTAAAAACAGAACAAGCAATTGTATGCGAAATCACAGTTATATTATCTTAATCTCACCGCGTTTTACAATTTAATAACGCGTGAAGTTAGTGTTCTGTGTCTATTGTAGTACAAGTAATAAGTGTAATTTTAATTTAATTAGATACACTTTTTTACTAGTAATTTCTGTTTTGATAGTGTTTGATGCTTTGACAGGGAATCCTAGTGTGAGGTCACACATGATGTTCTGTGATTGTCTGATGTCTGATAGTCTTATATTTATTTGTACCTTTGTTTTTTAATTGTTTCATATATTTCGTTATATTTTAATACAGTAATAACTAAATGTGACTTGCTATTGTTAATACACTTATGATTCTGTATTTTAAGGGAAAATAAACGGAAATATACATGAAGCCAACGGGTTTATTGTTATTAAAAGTACAAAATCGAATGTTGATAATAGAAATAGCTAAATTTAAATGTAACGTGTATTTTACTTGGACACGGGCGTTCTGCGTCAGTTGACCTCCTAGCCGGTCGCAAACGCATAATGTAAGCGACCAGTGGCAATGACCATGCAACGATCGATGTGCATGCATTGCATGCACTCACCGTGTAACTATAGAAATCATACTGGCTACACCTGTTTTAGGAACTTTAGTGTCAAATAGATTACCCTTCCGGCTTTGTTCTATTTATATAAATAATAAAATAATCATGAAAAAAACGGACGGAGTCTTAATAACAACAAAAGTGTGCCAAATTAGGTCTGTTCTTTGTATCGAAAGCCACATATATTAAAACATTTGGCTCGCATCTGTCCGCAGAGTCGAGAAAAAAAGCTGAATAAAAGAATATGGCTTACGTAGTAAAATGGAGCAGAAACCAAACTTTTTAAAGGTAAATGAACGATACAATTCCATATTTTTTGTTGTTTTTTAATGCATATACCAAAAAATCTGAAAATTATTTGTCAAAATAACATAGAGAGCAGATGTCAGTTCGGCGACACATTTCATGTATTGATAACAATCTGTCTGTTTTTTATTATATCCATGACAAGCCCACGAGAATAATATAATAATTGATATGTGGGAGTGCAATGCTTCGGTGGCGACACCACTGGCGTGATACCAAGTCCACAAAAAAAATGGCGTGAAACACAGTACGGTTGTGTTTCACTGAGTGGTTCATATATAAAATTACCCACTGCAACACCCTAAGTTGAGTTTCCCGTCCCATTCTGGAACACCTTTAGGCTCATTGCATATACTTTTGTGGTATAGCTTTCTGCGCTCGTTACTTATCCGGTGAAGCTGTTAAGGCCACTTGCGACAAACAGCGAGAAGTCATTCAAAAAACAAAGCTAAGTGTTTGAGGTTACCGGAGACCCAATATTTGGTCATCTCCTTCTATAGAAAGAAATAATTAATAAATCGATGTTATATCCTTTCTCTCTCCCTTAATAGTGACCGAGTTCTGGTAAAATATTGTCTGAACAGTTCTCTTTAAGAAGAACATCAACTACTTTATATTTTATTTTATAAATTGGTGTATTTAAGCATTTATAGATAGCCGTAATAATATATGACATGATGACACCTATGACAAGTGTATAAGAATCAGGTAACCTTAAATGTATTTTGCCCAACCCTAATTAGTGCAAACTGTCCAACTTACCCAGTTCGCAGTAGTTGAACTAACAAGTATAACAAATAGTTATATTGTAGATTGTAAACATTTTTTAATCTGATTTAACAGGTATACCAACGCAGATTATCTATTCAAACACTTTAATTACGTACAAATATACTCAAACTTATTAGATGCAAAAAAAATTATCAAATTACGACGTTATCTTTTTCAAACAATTCTTTGGCTAGGTACCACCGAAAACCGATTCCATGTTTTGATATAAAACACTTCCCCTCATGTTCCGTAGCTCCCCCATCCAACTATTTGAGGGCACTGGCCGCCAAGTAAACTTATTGAGCCAGTACTGTACCTATACGTGAAGGACGAGTTTATGTAATTTCGTACCAATAATATTTCTTAGTAGGTACCTGCAATCTTTTTGCGTGCTCAGCTCAGTCACAGTAATCTGTGTAACATTTTTCACACGCAGTACATTGCACTTTAATGAATTTCATTAATTCATTGTGATCACTTGATCAATTAACAATACTTGCTTGAAGGATAGCTCTAACAATAGGATTAATTTACAATTAAAATGTCAAATAATTACTCGGTTTTTTTATCAATGACATCATTCGAAAAGCACTAGATACATACAAATAGCATGACTGTTGAAAGCATTGCTCTTTTGTTGTTACGATATCAGAGTTATGTGTCACATAAAGTTACTCATAACTCATGAACAAATTCATGAATGTGTACGTAACAAAATTATTCACATTAAAATGTGTCTTTAACAAATAATCATCTGAAGCAACCTAATCTAATTTAAATTTTTTTTGAATAAAGCAATTCTTTACACTTTAGGATAGATAAAAGGTATTCTTTTTATTTCAAAATAATGAAGATTGTGTTTGATACATTTTATTTTCTAATATTTTATGTCACTTTTAATAAGGCTACTAGGACGAGTAAAACATTATTTACGTATCGAAAAGTGTGCGTG
>PQWD01014049.1:0-35623 GCA_019425675.1 Leucinodes orbonalis | reverse complement strand
TATTGGCCGTAACCCACCACGGCCCGAATACGGATTGCTGAATGGCTATCAAATATCATTCAAAGATTATAACGGAAAGCTAAGCCTCAGAAGCATGGAATAGTTTTTCGTTTTGGTCAATCATAGATGATTCAGCCTGCGCGCTGTTTTGGCTTCTTACCCAAACTGACGGAAATCGCCCAAAGTGACTTACATTATGCGATCCCTTGGGATTCAAACCCATGAACCCCGGATCACCTCCAGACCACGAACAACGGAGGCAGTGAATACAATGCAATCTAATATTATATTATCCTCTATAATATAAAAAATAATCTCAAAATGTGTTTGTTCGCGCATAACTCAACCTGTTCATTGATATTCAAGAATGGTTTTCACGGTAAGAAATAAATCTAATACGAGATAATTCAACGACGCCTTAACAAATATGAATAGCAAAAAAATGTAAGTAAGCGCATAACGCCTGGATTTTTTTAAATAAAATAAATATTATATTAAAATTTATTAAATAAAAAGTCAATGTGCATTTCATTTCATATTTTTTACGTCACTATTGAAAAGTGTATTTTTGACAGAACCAAGTCTGTCGGGTTCTTAAGTACTTTATAAAACATACTTTTGTAAAACTCCAATTATTATTTAATGAAACTGGTATTTTTAATACCCTGAACATTTCAATAACAGACATTATTTACAGCTGGAAATTTTGATATGGACTGAAAGGATTTTGCCTATTATTTTTCGGAGCAGTAATAAATTGTACATTTGTCAGTAACAATCAAATTGTCTCCCTTGGTTACCACAATTGCTCTCGTATTGGAAGCATTTACCGGTATAACTTACAAAATGGTCTTTTATAACTTTACGGCAGTTTGCATAAAATATTCCCATCCACCTCTAATATAACAGAAAACAGCTCGCAGCTTAAAAATGTAACTTTGATTAAAAATATTCGAGAGAACGCCCTGAGGCTTTTGTGTTGACGTTTTTCTTCAGAGATTTATCTTGTGAATTAATTCAAGGCTTCACCAAAAACTCTGCGAGATTGTTTTGTACTCGAATGTTGGTGATGTTTAACTTTGTTTGATTCCATGTACAATAAAAGGAAAATTGGAGTACTTTACTTACATAACTTAAGGATAAAAAGGCAAACAAAGGTGGTCCTCGACACCAGGATGCAGGCAACCCAAGGAGGCCATGTCATCCCTAAACTGGAAACAATCTAGGCGCCTTCTGTGCATGTGTTGTCAATATAAACAAGATCCACATATTATTTATCACAGACAATCTTATGCAGAGCGTGCATGGAAGAGAGGAAACGGTGGCGCATGTGCTCATTTGGTGCACAGGCGTAGCCCAGATCCGGAAGGAAACTATCGGTTCACCGGTAATACATGCGACGTCCTGAGAAGACCGGAAAGATTGAACTGCTTTGTGGAAGGTGAGCTGGTTGGAGTATGGCTTCTTCAAGGAATAAGTGTGAAAACCAACCCCAATAACATAGAACAAAGATAAAGCAAAGAAGCAGATTCATCTGATGATAAGTCATGCCGCCACAAAGCCAGGAGTCATTTAGAAATAAAACCTCCCTGTTTTGCAAATCGAAAGTAGTAATGATTGCATTGTCAACATTTAAAAGAAGTGAGGAAAAGTAAACAGGACCAGTTGGAGAAGAGGGTTTGGCTAACGGTAACCTCATTCATTCCGCAAAATGTTACGTGGTTACGTGCAGCGTTGTCTCTCGCTTTTTATACTCATCACAAGCCACCCGTATAGGGTGAATAGGGCTTAGTCGTCCATGTGGGCCCAGTGCGGATTTGCCAACTTCACGGACAACCTTTGAATTTCTTCATAGCCGTGCGCAGGATTCCTCACGATTTTTTTCTCACCGTAAGAGCACCGGATAGACGTATATGATTTACTCTAATTTATATAATTTACCACATTTTGATAATTATTTTGACGTCATTTATTTAATTTTTAAACAAGTTAACATAAAATTATTCATCATTTTAACACGTTGATGTTGTAAAAGCTTGTTTTGACATCTTAATTGATCCGTTACTTTACCGCTGACTTGAGTGAATTTCACGCGGTTTTGAGGTTCTACGAGAGAGTTTCTTAGTAAGCGATTTTCATTAAAATTAATGATGAACGATGTCCAAGTTCTTTAGTTAGTTACGGAGGCATGATAAAAGATCCAAACGTTATTGACGTCCCACTTGTATTTACAACTCCATTACATTGACACGTACTCAAATAGGTTAAAAGTATAACATGTACAAAAATCATCATCAGCTCATTATATCACAATCCTACCCGTATAGGGTACATAGGCCTCAGTCATGCACGCATTGGCCGACTTCACGCACAACCTTTGAATATAGTGCGCAGGTTCCCTCACTATGTTTTCCTTCACTGTAAGAGCGTAGGATAAAAGTACGAAACGTTAGAAAATTCATTGGTACGTAGCAAGATTTGAACCTTCAACTTCCAGATCGGAAGGCAACAGTCCATACCAATATGCCACCAACATGCAACACACCAACAAGATCAAACATAACAAATACTTATCATTCCCATTATTTGTAACATTACCTTTTGAAACTGTAATGATTCTGGTAGATTTAAAGCCACATTCTTTAATTTCTTAATTAATGAAAATCGTCCTAAGGTAAGTAATTCTGAAAAATGGCAATCATTGTTCACATCAAAACGCCATGTTTTCGTTATTATTTTATAATAATATGTGTTTCATCGTGTGTCAGCATATGATGAAATATTCCTACACGGAGCGATAACAACGATGTCATGTCATCAGGGAGACATTTCATATAGAGCACCCATTAATCTAAGGATTTTTGAGCGTTAATATTATTAAAAAATTAACGGTGACTTTACGCTTTTAACTCTCCCCTTTTAGGGATGAAAGAAAAATACATTCAGCGAATTAAAAGAATTTTCAAATTTTAGGGAATAATAAGATGATTTTATTTTCTAATACACTCTTTTTTGTCATTTTGTTGTGTGTACCTACTGGTGAATTTAATCCTCTAAAGAGGAACGTAGACAAGCCATTTTGAGAGTAATATATTACTCGCTGTGATGCTTTCACAAAATACCCGTTATATGGTACCTACCCATTAGTAAAAACCAGTTTCACTATAAATAATTCACTGTTTTAAAGCAAGATACAAATATAGCCTCTGATACGACTCTTTGCAAGCGACCACAGGTTATATAAAAGCTTTCCAACGTTTCATCAACACAGTGTTTCTTGTAGATCAAAACCTTAGTCTGAATAATCTGTAAGAATATAATAATAAAATAGGATGTTGGGCAATAATCTTTTAAAATATGATGTTAACACATTTACGCCGTCCATTTATTAATAAATTTCTATATTCAACATTATCAGCTTATTATAAGTCCCCATCGAGGAGCACCAGCCTACCCTAAAGGGCGTATAGGGCTTAGCCGTCCCCGCGGGCCCAGTATGGATTGGACAACTTCACGCACAACCTTTTAATTTTTCGTAGTTGTGCGTCGGTTTCCTCACGATGTTTTCCTTTACCGTAACAGCGTCGGATAAACATACATAAAATTTCGAAAATTCGTACAGATATTGGTACGTGGCATCCATAGACATTCACACAATTCCATTTTGCCCCAATTATAGCTAGTACATCCCCATAGCTATGCTTTCAAGGAAAAAGTGTCACTGCACTGGGTCAGTAGGATGATGAGGGAAACTATTGTTACCAGGGGCCTTAAAAGCAAGTTGTTATAAATAAATATGTATTTTTAATCATATTAGAGAAAAGTATAAAAACGCTCTGACCAATACAAAAAGCTAAAAATAAATAATGTTCAATGTTTGGAAAAAACTAGGCTTTTTTATTTATTTATTTTTTCAAACCAATTCAAATCTAATAATTTATTGCAGATATTTAAAATCCGGAATTCAATAAAATCTGGAAAAGATTCCGAAACGTTTAATTAGTATGGAATCATGGATACAATAATGTAGTTAGAGTTTGCGAACAAGTTAATTTAACGATGATGTAAGACGAATCAGTGTAAAAATTAATCATCGGTTCAATGGAGTGATGTCTTACGAAAGATGTAGATATGGAAAATGGAGAACCGGGATAACCAGCGCAAAATCGGGAAGACCTATGCTCAGCAGTGGACTCAGACTCAGATAGGTTGAAGAGAGATAAGATTTCACATTCTGCAACATGATTTCTATGATCCATAAATATACTACGCCTTTGATCTAGTGAAATCAGTTGTATAAACCTCTTTCAGACTCCTGTGCACTTCAATGCACGAAGTGTCGTAAGGGGCAGACGTGACATCATTACCGACAGAGCTATTGTGAGCTCTTTTTGAATTAATGCACTCCGCCTGTAAACAAGCTTTCAGTGCGGTCTAAAGAGACAGTAAACCATTAAATAAAAAAGAAATGATGAATGAAAATAAAATTACGAATCTCCTGAAAATTAAAAAATATATATTGTAGATACTGACAACAGTATTGCCATAAATTACATATTTTGTATTGGCGTTTTCAATATTTATAAAACAAGTAATTATTTGTGTCTCACTATTACTTCCGACTCTCACTATTATCAGGTTTATTCAGGTTCCAAGTATCGTTCTTATGTGATTCCGCTCCGGAACGATACTATATGACAAAATCAGGTTGACCCTTCAAATACCGGAACGAAACTATATGATAAAATAAATTTTATAAGTTGGTAGTCTCGGTAGAGTCTTCTAGATATGTACCACCGCAGTGGGTGGTACATACCTAGCTACGAGTGGGTGAGGGGCGCAGTGCGACGTTGATGATAACAACAGTTCATCAGTTATTGGTCTACATCAAGGCCGCTATGTCATGGTCTGGCGTATCACTCATCATCGTGAGCGCTTTGACATTCCTGTACACTTGGTGACATAAAAAATCGATTATGGTTTTACCGGTTTCCAAAATCTGACAAGTATGGAGTCAAAAGTCATATTATACAAACTTAAACTGAAGAGTAATCAACAATATACAAATATGCATGCACCCAACAATGGGATGTTATATGCTGGATGATGAAATAAGTGTTAGACAATCTTACTACATTGATGAATTAGATAGTATAGTCCATGCAATTTCTGTATGTATTTTAACATATTTTGTTTGACCTAGAAGAGGTTACAAAATACTTAAAAAAATAAATATATAAAAACATTTCATAACATTTGGAATATCCTCTGAATTGAAATATACATTATATACGTATTTGTTATTAGTACTTTACTTTATTAGATTTCATCTTCAATTTTTAATATGTATGCAATATTATAAAATAATATAATAAGCATGTGTAATAAAATGTTTCATTCAATTTACGGAGTTCTTTGAAAAGAAACAAATAATGCAACAGTCAAATATGTCTCATTCAACGAACCGCGGGTCGACGAGCGTTTCATGTTTTTGACCCTTATAAGAACTTGAGTCCTTACGAGAATCCCTACACAGTTATCTTGTTGCTAACTGCTAAAGCACTAAGTGGCACTAACTGGCATAGCTGTGCCCGCGTTTCGTTCACATCCACAGCAGCATTAGTTTTTACTTATAACATCAGCTATCTCGTTGAAATCGTTCCAGTAATTTAGAACTTAATCAGAAGAAAAAACAAACAAATACTATTATTTGTAAGTACGTACTATTACGTAAGTACTATTACTTACTTATGTATTTAAAATAGTTTGATTAACGACGAACATTCATAGGATAGTTGTGGTTAATTTGGGTATTAATAACACTCAGATTGCATGGTGCAACAACAAATACTCGTACTTAGCGTTTTAGCAGTAATATTTCCTATGACATTTTAAATAAAAGAACAACAAGTAGAGATCATCATATCTCAAACCTCTTTACCTTTTTATAACACTTAAAGCTTATAAGTTTGATATCGGATTAACGTTTATAGCCGTCACCAAGCTATTTCGCATAATAATTTATTTGAAACATCCAAGAGGTACCTAAAGTTAAATGAACAAAATCCAACCTAATACATATTACATTCGTATTTTACATTTGCTGAAATAATTTAGTTTGGGTAACAAACATTTTACACAGTGAGCAATGAACACAAACATTAAATATTATTAGAGTTTTAATTATATAAACAACTGCTCGTAATTGATATTGTTGAAACTCATTTACAAAGTATTTACCCTAGGCAATGTAAATAAGTTTTATTGTATGTGCTTGTGATAAAGATATTACATTCCTTACATTGTAATATGCCCTTAACTGTAAATAAAACAGATATATACGAGTATAACTGACAAGGGGATATGTAGAAGTCTTATATAATTATTATTATTATGTGGTATTGGTATTAAAGATATTTTTTATATGAGCTTTAATATTCCGATTACAATAGTGCGTTCGGTTGGAAACACAGAGTAGCAGGTAGCACATAAATAGGTTAAAGATGGGTGACTAAAGGCAGTGTTGCCACCTCAGTTTAAGAACAAGGGCTTTTTGAGAAGTTAAAAAGAGCTAGATAGGGTTAGATCGAGCATCAAAAGATTTTCTGTTCTAAAAATGCTCAAATAATCATGCCATGAAGCCGTTTTCTTTCGAGCGTCTATAAAAACGTCCTCTTACCGATGAAATAGCAAAAAAGTACTTGATAGCATGTCGAATCTTCATAATTTAAATAATTTGGTAATATTTTCAAGACAGTGCAAAAGAGCTAGATCGCTCTTTTCGGGCTAATCCGTTCAAAACGGAGATCACCTATGTTAAAAAGTGCTAGATCTAGCTACAAAGGGGCTAAGGTGGCAACACTGACTGAAGGATATTTCGAATTCCATGCTTCGAAAGCCAATTGACCGTTTGTCTCGGCTAATATCTTGAGGATGCTAGTGATTAGCCGGCTCCAATTCGCATTGGAGGAGACATACTATTTACTAGGTGGTAGACTCAATACTGAGTCGTCTAGGTAAGTACCACCGCAGTGCCAGATATCATCCCGTAAACAGGAGTGTTATACGCTTTTGTGTTTCGGGATAAGGGCGCTGTAACTAGTGAAATTACCGGGTATAAGAGACCTAACATCTTTTGTCTCGGTGACGGACGCAGTGCGGCATTGATGGAAGATAATAACTGTCTATCAGTTGTTGGTCTACTTTAATGCCGCTCTTTCATGGTCTGGCGTATCACTTACCATCAGGTGAGCGTCCAGACTTTCCTGCACACTTATAACATAAAAAAGACAAGAGTAGGATATTATAGACCAGTTTATTGATCATTTTCTATCTGATTAGAAACTTTAGATACGTCCAGAATTGACCGTAGGTACAATAAAGTTGTTTCATTAATGCCAAGAGACGACGTGGGCGTCTTCTTCCACGCCTCCACCTTTCATAGAAACTACCATCGTAGGCGTTGGGGTGGCTTCTTTTTGTTGTGAAAAAAATAAACTAAAGTATAGTATACTAGGGGCAGCAGCTTAAGAAGCTCAGAATTATACTCCTGAAAAAAAATATTCGAAATCACAATGGATTGTTTAAATTTTATCATTCGGAGTTTTTAATATTTTTTATGATCTCGTCATTGAACTTATCTCCCTGAATCATATTGGTTACCCATATAACAATCCTATACGTAGCAGACAAAAAATATAGCGGGAGGGATCATATTTGCGGTTCAATGAAATCTAGACTAACCCTAACAGGCTTCCCAATCCGGGATTGTTTTATCACGCACTCACTACTCACCCAAGCTCTTTCTAAAAGTAAAATATTTTGGGGAGAACTACAGTACAGTTATTCTGTAATTCATTAATGTAAACTTACTATGTGTAATTATAGGGCCCGGTGGCTCATTGATGAGGGCTATTGTTTTTCGATCTGGACGGTGAAGGTTCAAATACCGCCGAGTAATCAATCAAGTCAATGTATTTTAGAAATAATATGTACGATGTCCAACGCTCTTATAGCGAAGGAAAATATCGTGGAAAACCTACGCACACCTGCGAAGAGATTCAAAGATTGCGCGTGGACGATGAAGGTTCTGTTCACCCTTTACGGGTAGGCTCGTGCCCCTCGGTGGGGACGTATATGAGCAGATGATGGTGATTGTGTAAAATACTACACATTTGTTTAAATAATTAACATTTATTTGTTTATCACAAAATATAATACAATATGATAATTTAAAAATCAAGCCTTATGCTATTTTATAAAACGCTAATGAAAAGTAATCATTTATTCTAATGCTCCCACATTTTCCTATACAATATAGTAAAAGTTTCCTTATTATCTCCGAGGTAGGTACGTTGATTTTATAAAAAAGGACGGATAAAATTGAACGATAAAATATTTCATTTTAGGTGTACAAAATAGCCTATCTAGACGAAGTGGTCTCTCAAGGTTTATCCGTAAGGAAGACATTAATCTGTTCCTTTCTTACCATAAGTCAATTTCAGTCTTGAGTAGTCTCAGGGTAACATCTTGAAATTATTTGAATTACACCTAAGCATAAAATTGTTTTTAGTTTCGGAAAGGCATGATGGCGCGTTACAATTACTAAATATCTAGAGAGGCTCAAAGTGTTTGTATGTGGGTATAAGTGTGTGCGTATATAGCTGCGGCAATTATTTAATTAATTACGTGTCAAGATTATCCTAACGATGAGAGTTCATATATAAATACTTTGAAAATACAGATAACGATGACGGTCATGATTTTATAATCTATTTATTGTATATTGCAGATAATAGTTTGGTATTGGATCCATCGATCAATACTAATTTAGGGAGGTTTTATCCAACAGTCAACGTTTAGTTTTTTGTTGTGATAGTATCGGTCTGAGTAATTTATTAAGTTGATTACTTGAAAGCAATTGTTTTTCCTTCGGATCATTAAACCTAGTGTTACTTCATTTATAAAGAATGTCGATAATTTTTATTAAGAAGAAACTCGTAATCTATGATATATTAAAGAAGAAGCTGATATGTCACCAGTGTGCGCACTGTGAAGACTCGAATACGACCTAATTGGAACATCCTTGAGTTAGTCTGTATCGAGCGCAGCAACAAACATGTCACTCCGATGTGCATTATAATATTTGGGGGTACGGTAGTGCCCCCGCCAAGTCGAGCGCGAAGCAAACACTGCCGTACCATCCTTTACAGGATCCATTTCGCCGCATTTTTAGGCCCAATTTGAGAACCTTTGGATAATACCAGAACCCTGAAATTTTCGTCATCTAGTAAGATATAATAACATAGTTTAAATCCAAAATTTCAAGTATGTAGGTCTTTGAGATCCGACGTTAAGTGAAAGCAAAGTTTCGCATTTTCGACAGATAGACTTTTACTCACTCATGATCATCAAAATAGAACTAGTACTTCCCATTAACTCAGAGAGCTGAAATTTGGTACTGATAAAGGGAAAACTATAAAAACATGGATAATCGACGATCTGGAGTACCTGGTGACCCTGCTAAAATAACAAAAGAGCCCACTCAAACTATAAGAGATCGACATACCACCTTTAAACAATATATATTCAACATGGTGGGCCGCTTCATCAAATGTCTAAAATTGGGGGGAACGGCAGTGCCCCCGCCAAGTCGAGCGCGCTGGACCATTACAAACAGACATGTTCATGTATACAAATATTTGTACTGCCCGGGGATCGAACCCGGAACTCTTGGTGTAGTAGCCGACATCTCAACCATTACACCCTATGGGTCTTCCAATATTCCTTTCAAGTTTCTACAAAAAGAAGTGAAATCCTTCCAAAAACATTCTGTAAAAAATCTATCCATGTCTCGATGGAACTGCTTGATTATCTCAATGATATTCTGTATATATGAAGGTAGATACTCCACCTGTGCCTCAAAAACGAACTACCGAAGAGAGTACAGTTTGTACTCTTTTGTTTAGGTAAATGTGTTCGAAATTCGAAATATGTGTATGTGTGCTCTCACTGCATTCGGAACAATTTTTTCGATTGTTTTTTGAGCATATCACGAATCCATCCTTTTTCATCATTGGATTATCTCTATAAAAACAAGGAAATCAAAACAGAGACGTGCCAAGTCAAAGGTTTCTTACTGCGATTACTTTATTATTAAGGTTAATGTCGTTAAATCACGAAGAATTTTGTCGATAAATCATTATCGACAAAATTGTTCGTGCCAATAAATTGTATTAGACATAAAAATATTCACAGGAATAAAAATATTCTAAGTAAAGCCGATAGAAAGTTCATCTATAGAGTCAGGAAAAGACCGGATATTGGATTCTTAGGTAAACATCACTAGTTCTGAAGGTATAATAAATGTACGTTAGAATTAATACATTCCCGAGATTCGTCGGATATTGCGCCTGATAATTATCAACATCGATATAATCCATTATTGATATCATTATTTTTTTAATATGTCCATGGGCTTAATAATTGAACAATCCTCGTTCATATTATTTCTCGTTTTTCTATCTTCTCTATCGCACCTATTGCAGAAACAAAGATCTTCCCTATTTTACGCCAGATATCCCGTTCTTAGCTTTTCTAGTTCAGACTTCACTATCAACCCCTCGAAGTTCATTAGTTTATTGGGTCTTTGCAATCATTTGTTTTGCAGCAAAGACGTTCGTTAATTTTACGGAACCTACTTATCTCAAAAAAATCATTTTGTTTTTTTTGTGATAACGGGCAAACGAACAATCTGTTCCTTGATGGTAGAAGATACACCAGCTTATGTTAGATGCGGTTATGATGAAAACCAGCTATTATAGTTTATTTATGTTCAACAATGCCCTGCAGCTGTCACCCTATTGATACTCGTTTCCTTATACATAGCCATTTCGCAAAGTTCAACAAAGTGCAAGTACCAAATCTTTAACGACTGATAACTTCATCAGAATGACATGACGAAAAAAGTAGTAATATACTCCAAGTCATCCATTTCGGATGTGACCCTAGGATCCGAATTGTCACTTAGATTAAGAGTTACGTATCGAATCAGCTTTAACTGAAAGAAAAGTCTTGGGTCGGATTTCGACAAAACCTTATAAACTTTGGGCTTACGACTAAGTTAACTATAAATAAACATTCTTTGGGCTTGTTCCGAGTGAGATAAACCTTTTGGTTTAGTACGAAGACAACTTATTGTCAACAACTATTATCCTACGTACTTTAAACAGTCTGAAGCCAAATTTTTGGTTCAAAATAAAAAATCTGTATAAAAGAATATCAAGTTTTTCTGAAAAATTTAGCGATTCATGGATACAAAAGTAAAAAATTAAAAAAAAATAAATAATAATTAATAAGAAAGTTTGATGATAAATTTGATATGAGCAAAATTTGATTTGGTATGAGCGTCGGTGGCTCAGTGGTGTGGACTGTCGCCTTCCTACCGGGCGGGCTGTGGTTCAAATCCCGACACGTACCAATGTATTTTCGAATTTTCGAAAATATATGTACGTTATCCGATGCTCATACGGTGAAGGAAACATCGTGAGGAAACCTTCATGCACGCCTGCGAAGAGATTCGAAGGTTGTGTGTGAAGTCGTCCAGTCCGCACTGGGCCCGCGTGGACGAACCTAAGGCCTAATCACCCTATACGGGTAGGCTCCTGCCCCTCGATGGGGACGTTTAATGAGCTGATGATGATGATGATAAAATTGCTTCTTGAAGAGAATCTAAGGATAAATAAAATAAGTTTAGTTTTTATAAACAACAAGTATACATTAAAAGAAGGGACTTCTTGCGAATCAGTTATTGTTCACATTTTATCAGTCTAGACGCTAGATTACAAAACAATGCCACTATGCAGGAACTGCCTGTATTGCTTGCACAGACATGAGATTAGACATTATGTCCGCATTGGCTTGAACCATTTGTTGTAGATGACAAAACTAAGATAGATAACTAAATCAGCGCATCCATACACAAAGACAGAATACATATAATACACTCATATGTTTTCGCTATTCGCTAATAAATACCATGGTCATGGTAACTGCACTGTCATTGAGACTTCGAAAGACATAGGAATAAGATACTTTCTTGCTACACTGGGAGAACAAAGACTTAAAAAATCAGCGCACATTCTTGAACACCCCCGGCGGGAACTGAGGGTTTACGCATAAGTACAGCATGGACTTGCAAAATTTTGGTGATAAGGTAGGTATATCAAGAAACCTAAACATCGACACTTACACGTTGATTGTATCAGCAAACTTAAAATTTTAAACCTGACGATTAATCGATTCGCTAACAATGGTCTGAGACATCGTTTGTGGAGCCACATAACCGCTTGAGCGAGCGTTAGATACGCTCGACCGCCTAATTGCCTATTAAAGAACGGGTGTTTACCCTATAACCTCGGGCAAACTTGAGGTTTGAATTAGTTTATTTGGAATTATATTTACGCTCAGCTTTCTATGCATATACTGTAAAATCTGTAACCCACTGGCAAGTTAGATTACTATTGTTAGGAAACTGATACCACAAATTAATCCACAACTTCAAAAGAGTAAAGCAAATCTGAACTGCCTCCATGCTCTAGTGGATTTGAATCCCACGATTTTACCTTGTTTGGTGAGGATTTTATTTACATTGCATGGTAAATCACCTGATTGTCCGATTAGAAAGATGATTCCGTGCTTGGTGCCTGGTGAAGGGCACGTTAAGCCGTCGGTTCCTAGCCACAATGTTAGCACCCACTAATCTGTATTAAACCCAAATAGTTATGCGGGAAGGCCTGTGTCCTGCAGTAGGCCGTTATAAGCTGATATTGAAATCTGATGCGAGCTTATTGACCATTGAATAACAAGCAAATAGTTGTCGAGAATTTGTTCTGAAATTCGCATAAGGCATTTTAATTTTTCATCATCATAAAATTAAGTGAGATGTTTATGTGGCGGGGCCACATAAACATCCTCTCTTAATTCATCAACCACCCTTTAGGTGTAAGCTCGTGCCCATAAGTAAAGGGTGATTAGGGCTTAGTTGTCCACGCGGTTGCATAATATTATAACTAAATACCACTGGTCTTGGGATTTTATAGTAAGTTTAGTAATAATTTAGTTGTAAAGTAGTAGAGAGATAAAAACATGAAGCATCTAAAATACCTTTTAACAAAATCGCAACGTAACATTACCGCAATCAAGGCATATAATAACTTTACAAAGAGCGATCAGCAATAAAATTAATATACCAACCACAAAGCTTTCAATCCTTTTACAAACAAAATACCTTTACCACAATATAAACAAATTTAGTAACCGTTTTTACGTAACTCTTTTGTTTATGGTTCTATACAAAATAAATGTGGGACAGATTACAAAGGGACTCGCTTATCTAACATTAGTTGTGTTCTGATCTTTATTCAATTGAGCTTAAAGATATAATTGGAAGAAGAAATAGCTTTAATCACAAGTCATAGCTACCTCCAAAGCTTTAACTCTTACACTTACAGACTTCACATTATGATCACTCAATTTATTGTGATAATAATGTGAAGTCCAAATATCAAAATATACTTTAGTTATTCTACCAGCTATTATATATAGCGCCGCTCTGCAGGATAAAGGAATTTCTAACGGCAACTATAAAAACAATTGTCACTACCTGTACACTTTACGCCAGCCAAGGCACTGTTAAACGTGTCAGTAGATGGGATCCCTAAAAGCCTGAGGAAATATGAATTAGCACGGAAGCTCCCCAAGGACTCTGTTAATATCTGGCTAGAGTCACCAGGGACGGCTCTCTCGAAAGCTAATAAAAGCCTATTCGAAGAAGCGAACCTCTGAACTGCTATAACTCAGTAAACCCAAAGTCAGGGCTATTGTAAGGCACTGACTGAACACTGCAAGCTGAAAAGTCATCCTCACAAAATGAAATTACGTAGCCCAGATAATTGCAGATTTTGCGCCGAAGAGAGAGAGCCACCGATGAACCATCTATGCAATTGTGGTACTCTACAATGGAAGCGAAACATCAATTTATGCCATTACTATCATTCATGCTCAAGTGAGCATGAATCATTTATAAAGTTGAGCAGGATCTTAAGTTTACTGAAAAGTGCCCAACTTTAAGACAAGCTCAAAAAGGTCTTATAGGTCGAGGTAAATACAGGTCGGATAAAGCCTGAATAGCCCCCAGTAACTCAATTAATAATAATACCTCTACTTTTTCCGTTTATATCATAAGATGCTTGGGAACCCGAAAATCAACAGATAACGGATTAGAGTACTGCTTCACTTAAGTCACCGCTAACCTTTCATAGAGACCAATTGTTACATCCAACTCGCCTGCCAAATGTAGTTATTATGGAAAATCCCTTCACATTGTAGAATCCCTGCCTAGTGGACTATAAATGGCTGCTGAAAACAGGGTCATCATCATCATCAGCTATTGAACGACCTACCGAAGGGCACGAGCCTACCTTTCTTAAATGGTGTATAGGCCTGAGTCGTCCATACGGGCCCAAAGCGAATTGGCCGACTTAACGGACAACCATTGAGTAACATCGCAGACGTGCGATGTGCAAATGTACATAATAATTTTTAAATTTGAAAACACTGGCGGGATTTTAACCTACACCCTCTAGATTGGAATAAATTATATTATAATTAGTATTCTGCCCTATAATAGTGAAATAAAATAAAGAATAGAGCTACACATTTAATAATTACTTATGTGATATAATGGTCAAAGCTCAGTCTCAGTGATTTAAACTGTCGGTTTTTAGTCTGAGTATTTCTTGAAATGATAATTTAAAAGCTAAAGCTAAAAACTATGTAAATATAAAGTATTTGTATCCATTATAAAACTCTTTGTTTAAATTTCAGAATTCCTTCATAGACATTGAAAAAAATTTAAATAATGTTAAACAATAATTATGAATCTATTTCAACAATAATATAAGGGACCTAACATATACTATGTCTGGTGACGTGCGCAGTGCGGTGTTGATGGACAACAATAATTGTCAATCGGTGGTTGGTCTTATTCAATGCCGCTCTGTCATGATCAGGCGTATCACATACCATCAGGTGAGCTTCCTGACCTTCTTGTACACTTTTTAATATAAAAAAGTCGTCTGACTGTTATTAACAAAGCAAAGGCGTTACTAATACTGTAATTAATGTCTTAAGAAAGTGGTTTTATGTGGTGCAGCTATACTTACACCACTACACGAGCACAAAAGCTTGACGAGATAAGAATTATCCCTTAATCTGGTATCACGTCGTCGCTATATGTCTCATGTCGGTTACCGCTCTCCTACACTCGTGACCACCCATTAATACACCACCCGGAGATTAGTCCACACGAGTCTACACAACGGTCAATAAGCAGCACTCGACCGTGGGCTGGTACTGTTAACAGAAAAAGTGTATCATATAAAAACAACATGGATATCGCCATATGTTCGTGACATGACGGAATGTTCAAGTTTTTTTATGCACCATTAAAACTTTAAAAAAGCGATTGAGCCTTATATTGGAAATTATTGTAACACAGAAATCAAGATGGATATTTCATTAACTATTTTGATGTTAACTGTACGAGTATAAAGATCAATATGTACAAAAACCTGGTATGGGTTAATCTTGATTGAGTACCGCGAGTGCAGTTAATGAAGGCTAAAATGGCTTGGTGTAGTATATTGGTTATTCCTTGTTAACCTGGAATTTGTTGCATAGTATTAAAATAATTTATGTAGACATATCATGCAAATAGTACATTCTTTTTTAACAAAAAAATTTACATTTGATGCATTACATTATGACTACCTAAAATGTACCTACTAAATTGTTGTTAAGAATGTTAAAGTTGAAAGTTTTGAAATCGAAACGATACATAATAAATAATTTTAGGGTTCCTAGAAAAAAAAAACATTTTTTCTAATACAGTATATTTATACATAATCTTCAACATTATATAACAATTTGCTTATAAGTATTGAAGTCCTTATAAATGGTTATATTTTTTTTTTGTAAAAGTATAAAGCTTTTTTTAAGGTAAAAAATTAATTATCCACTAAATAAACTAGTTTCAGTGTCCTATTTTTAGTAGACAATACTCGTATATTCACTCAACTTATGTAAGTGTGCGTGTCCATGACAAAAAGTTTGTAAAAGAAATGACTATTTAAAGATAGTCATTTTTTTCCATCAACACGACAGATGTTATTTCTCTTTAGGTAGTATTTTGCTCTCATCCTAATACATGGAAGTGCATAATACTCGTATATCTTCACAATCATCATCAGCTCATTAAACGTCCCCACGAGGGGCACGAGCCTACCCGTATAGGGTGATTAGGCCTTAGTCGTCCACGCGGGCCCAGTGCGGATTGGACGACTTCACACACAACCTTCGAATCCCTTCGCAGGCGTGCATGAAGGTTTCCTCACGATGTTTTCCTTCACCGTAAGAGCGTCGGATAACGTACATATATTTTCGAAAATTCGAAAATACATTGGTACGTGTCGGGATTTGAACCTCAGCCCTCCCGGTAGGAAGGCGACAGTCCACACCACTGAGCCACCGACGCATCTTCACAATACTACTACCTAATTACAAGTTCATCATCATCGGCCCACTGCAGTGCACAGGCCTTCCTGCACAGCATACCTATGGAGAGATTGGACCGTAACCCACCGATAGCCTTGTATGCAACGCGGATTGGTGGAAGTTAACGATTACCATCCTTAAATTATCCTAGCCGGGCCTGTCATGTCCTAACCAAACTAGGAAAAGTCCCCGACCTCCAGGTCATCTAACGAACTAAACCTACCAAGCGCCGTACCCACTAGACCACGGAGACATTTAATTTATTTCAATTAAAGCCATTAAGGTAAATAACAATCCAAATTCAGTGCAACTTTCTCCCTTTCATGAAAATTTATTTGTATACATGTTTTTTTTTCAATAAAATCCTGTTTTCTTTTTAACTTTACCTAAATTCAATCAAGTATCTTTTCCTGGCAAACGGGGTAACGTAAAATCAGGGTAAAAGGGAATCTACTGATTTCTTTAATTTATTTGCCGTCGGGATTTACGCTTCAATTTCAACAAAAGGTCAAGGGTATTTTCTTAAACAATAAAATAATATTGTGATAGTACTTTACTTCCACTATTATCCATTTTCTACACAGGACAAATGTTATGAAATAGGTCGAGGGAGTGCCAGAACCAAATAATATCCAATAAATTTAATATTGGTGTTCTTCTTCTAGAGTCAGTGTAGCTCTTTAAAGATTAAATGAGTGTGGTTCAAATTATGATCGTGAAGAAATGCTTAAAGCTAAATAAATATTTAAGTTTCGAGTGGTATTAACAAAATAAAATAAAATAGGTTCTATGAACAATTGCTCATTAAAATTGATTCACCAAATTTCGATTTTCCTCAATTCAATACTGAAAATGTAAAGGAGGCTTCAATTTGAAATCACCTAATGCCTCCAACATTATTTATACAAGGGCTGATGTTTAACTCATCATAATAAATAATAACGATTATATAGTTTGTTTATTCACTTATTAAAATAGGGAGTGACTGATAGTTTTGTTGATTGCAATGTTGATTGTTTGGCCAGTCGATCGATCAGACAGACAGGCAAAAAAATTAAAAACTGTTTGATGTCTATATCGTTTGTATTTATTCATATGCAGGAAGAAAAAAATGGATATTTTAATATTACAAACAGACGCTTCAATATGTTTATATGTAGGTATGTATAGAAAAAAAACGTAAAATTATAGAGAAAACCAAACCATTCAGTACACACAATTATTTTATTCACACGCGGATTTTGTAGATAACCCATTTGGTAATGGGTTGAGACGTCGACACTTACAGCAAGAGGTCTGTACGCAAACCCTGGGCGATATAAACATTATTTGATATAAGTGCATGAACATGTCTGTGTGTTTTCTACGTGTTATTTTACGTTAAACTTAACATCACTCACCGTTACTGCCAAACAAACTTTAAAGGTTCATACTCACAACTTGCGGTTAATATGTAACTTATTATTAAGGGTTCAGTGTATCAAAATGATTAAACATTCCCAAGAGTGATGCTTAAATTGAAATTGAGCACATGCTCACGCCACCTGTTCATCCAAAATGCCGGAGCGCAAGTGCAACTTTCTATATTGTTTCACTCGACGTAATTGCTATGCGAAGTTTGTCTGTTCAACACAAACTGCAGATTGTCCGGTTGTCCTTAAATTTTATTCAATTATCACGTTGAGTGCTTTGAAACTAGACACTGTGTGATTTGTCAAACTGTGTAATTAATTGCCACTGGCATTTTAATAGTGCATCCAACTTCATGTTAGGAATAGACCGAGACAATCAATCTACTCACCTGTGTAAGTGATATGCCTGCCCACGACAGATTCAGCTCATTTACCGTCTACACAGTCCTGCGTCCGTCACCCTAGATGACTAATGTTATATCTCTTAAGCTGTATCTCTACCAGAAATGCATAACGTAAAACTTTTTACTTTAGTTTATTTTTTGCGCTTGATCTGATGGTAATACCAAATATGTACGAAGCTCATTATCTTCATATCCTCCGCAGAGCCAGATTTTGTCTCGTGAAACAGGAGTGTTATGGAATTTTGTGTTTCGGGATGAGGGCACTGTAGTTAGTAAAATTTTCGGATATAAGAGATTTTACATCTGTTGTCGGGCGCAGTGCAGTTTTGATGGAGGATAATAAGTGTCTATCAGTTACTACTTGTCCTGTACACTTATAACAGAAAACAATTACGTTTCGCCATAATCTTTATGCTGGTAAATGGGTTGGTTGAGAGACCAATCAACTCCTCTATTCTCTATTAAATGTTTTCTTGCTAAGCCATCTTTTACAGCTATGTACTTACAATTGGCGTTGTTTTTGCACAATTTTGATTTTAAATCTGAAAGGTAATCTTCATACATTTTTTTGCATTTGTAATGTCATATCAGATTTAGCTAAGTATCACTTCCTTTGACGCTTTCTGCTTGTCAAATTCTTTTATTTCAACCCATATCAGCACCCTCGTTATATCATTGTACAATTTTCTTTATACTCGTAAGACCATGTAGGATGAGAATTGGGTGAAAATAATAAAAACTTTAGTGAACGCAAAAAAAGTAGATAAATAAATGTTTAAAATATTAAATTTGTTACCGTGCCGATTTTGGAGATTGAGCAGCAAGTTCTCAAAAATATCCCTGACCATTTCGTACTCCTTTAAAGACTGTTATCGTTTCAACTTCTCCATAGGTTCAGCGAAGACTCTATATGACGTCATATTTTACGTCCACGATCTTTTCGGTTTGAAGAAACGCCTGTTGCCTTCTGATCTGGAGGGCGCAAGTTCAAACCCTGTCACGTACCAATGTGTTTTCGAATTTTCGAAATTATATTACGTTATCCGACGCTCTTACTTAAAGTAAAGCATCGTGAGAAAACCTGTGCATGCCTGCGAAGAGATTCAAAGGTTGTGCGTGAAGTCGGCCAATCCGCACTGGGCCCGCGAGGACGGCTAAGGTCTACACTTCCTTTACTCGTGCCCCGTTTAATATGCTGATGATGACCATGATTTACTACTAGATTTTATCTTGACTGATGTGCCCATTGAGAGCTTAGGGTGGAGCTCGCTTACGAAGTTCAAAATATTAATTCATTCTTTTATTTTCACATTTTAAGACCTTCAGTAAATCACCCACTTTTTGGTACTTTTGAATATCCTATCTGTTTGATCTTCGATGTTGGTAATAAAAGATGGTAAAGTGGACTGTATGAATTATTATTGGGTTGAAAGTTAACAAGCGTTACAATCTCTTAAACTACGGCAACGACCGCGCGCTGGGAAGTTTTGGGTGAGAGTCCGGCGCACGGGCAGTCGATGCGTCGTGGTCCCGGCTCAGCCGACCGGTTCCCGGTACCTCGCCTCCCGCGCATGCACGCCCCACACGTTCGTGCGTAGACATGCTCCCCGGGTTGGAGTGTGAACTTCAAAATGCTGGAAGAGGGCAGATATTATTAAAGGCACGCCGTATTGTGCCCTTCTTTGTTTTCAGTTCAGCAACTCGAGTGATGCCGTCTGTGCCTGGGTAAACCTTCACAACGCGGCCCAGAAGCCAGCAGAGAGGTGGAAGTGTTTTATCCTTTACAAGGACAAGGTTTCCAACAATGACGTCGCCCGCACTCGATGTCGTCGCCCACTTGGTCTTTTGCTGGAGCAGAAATATATATTCATTATGGAATCGTTTCCAAAAATGTTGTTTGATGAATTCCACCCTTTGGAAACGTTCCAATCGGCTGATGTTTCCGCTTTCAGCCACCTGTGGATGCGGAACGGACGTGAGTGACCTTCCAATCAAAAAATGGGACGGAGTTAAGGCTGTAAAATCAAGAGGATTGGAAGATAGAGGAGTGAGGGGACGGGAATTAAGAATGGCCTCTATTTGGTTTAAGCAAGTCATCATCTCTTCGAACGTGAAATTAGTCAATTTAAGCAGTCGTTTGAGATGATATTTTGTGGATTTAACTGCGGCTTCAGCGACACCGTTGAAGTGAGGGGAATAGGCAGGTACGAATTTAAATTCGATACCTTCCTGGGCAACATCGAAAGCAATATTCGAATCCTGTAAAAAACCACGTAATTGATTGCACGAACCTACAAAGTTAGTGCCGTTATCAGATAATATGCTACGGGGTTTGCCACGGCGCGAAATAAACCTATTTAAGGCGGCTAGGTATGCCTCCTTAGTCAGGTCCGTGACAAGCTCCAGGTGAACGGCCTTTATGGCCAGGCAGACAAAGATACAAATGTATGATTTTATTAATTTACAGCCTCTCCCCTTACGGTCAGCGATAAGTATTGGACCGGCATAGTCGACACTGGAATTAAAAAATGGAAATTCTAAATTGGTGCGTGAAATAGGAAGTTGGCCCATTATGGGTTGTACATTTTGTGCTCGGTACCTAAAGCATACTACACATTTAATTACTGTAAATCTAGCTAAGTTTCTTCCCCCTAAAATCCAATAACCTTGGCGTATGCTAGCCAAAAGTAATTGAGGGCCTGCATGAAACATTTTATTGTGAACTGAAATGAACATAATTTTCGTTAAATTGTGTTTACTGCATAAAAGTATTGGGTGTTTAACATCATAATCATATGGCGAGTTGTCTAATCGCCCTCCGACTCGTATAATGCCATCAGAATCTAAGAAAGGGGAAAGGGAGATAAGTCTATTCTTAGGAGGCAAAGGCTTTCCAGACTTTAAAATACAATACTCCTCCTTGAACATTTCATACTGAGCAGTACGTACAACTAATTTGAGGGAATCTTGTAGTTCTTGGTTAGTTAGACAACCTGTTCTTTTACTATTTTTATTATAAATATTGTAAATATATCTTTTTAAGTAAGCTACGATTCTTTGTAAATAGTTGAAATTTGAATATTTTTCAATTAATTTTTGTATAATACTATGATTAGGTAAAATTGGATTTTGATTATTTACTTGATTAACAAAGGTATGAATTAATTCAGGCAGATCATGTTTAGCAACATTACTTGTTTTAGATAATTTTGGCCAAAAACTTTCATCATTAGATAAAAAACTGGGACCTGTCCACCAAAGTTTTGAATCGCTGATACGATCAGCCCTCACCCCTCGAGAAACAAGATCTGCAGGGTTGTCTTTTGTAGGCACATAATTCCAAGTACATCCCATAGTAGTTTCCTGTATCTCGTTTACACGATGTCTTACAAATGGCTTGAGTTGATTAGATGGTGTCAACAACCAACTCAATACTATTGTTGAGTCACACCAAAATCTATATTGGTTTATAGGTAAGGTAAGAGATTCTTTGACCTTTGTACACAATCTCGCCCCCAACAGCGCACCACAGAGCTCCAACCTAGGCATGGTTGTAGATTTTATTGGGGCAATACGATTTTTTGAAGTTAATAAACAAACTGTTACTTTGCCAGAATTATCTACAGAGCGTATATATATACATGCGCCATATGCTCTTTCGCTGCTATCTGTAAATACATGTATTTCATTGCTAATAGAATTATTACATAAGACCCATCTAGGTATGTGTAAAGTATTTAAAAATTTTAATGTTAATAAAAAACAAGACCATTGACTCGCGATATCTTCCGGCACTTTATCGTCCCAGTCGCATTTGTGTAGCCATAATTTTTGCATAACTATTTTCGCTTCCACCACACACGGGCCGATTAAACCGAGGGGGTCAAATATTTGGCTTATAATCGAAAGAATGTGCCTTTTTGTAATAGGTGTGTGGCGTTCAATGTTAATGGAATAAGATAACACATCTGACTTGCAATCCACAACAAACCTAATGTCTTTGACAAATAGTCTTTAGATAAATCTAAATCTAAACTAGAATCGTCTTGCTTATCTATAATTTCTTTTAAAATATCTGGACTATTAGATCGCCATTTTCTTAAATTAAATTTTGCCGACGATAAAATTAATTTAACTTCTTGACAAAGTTCAATGACCCCCTTTATTGTTTCAGAACCACTTAAAAAATCATCAATGTAAAAATCATGTTGAATGCTACGTTTTACCTCTCGGTTGTCTGTGTCGCCACCGAGACTTACAAGACACTTCGTCGCAAGATAAGGCGAGGAAGCAAGCCCGTACGTCACAGTATTTAATGTATACGTCTTAAGTGGTTCAGAGGGATCTTTTCTAAACAAAATACGTTGTAAAGAACGTTGACTAGGATTTAGTAAAATAGAACGATACATTTTCTCCACGTCCCCGGAGATTATATATTTATGCTGTCTAAATCTTAATAATATGGAAAATAAATCATCCTGTACCGTTGGACCTACATGCTGAATGTCATTTAATGATACGCCTGACGATGACCTTGCCGACGCGTCAAATACCGTGCGTAGCTTAGTTGTTGTACTAGTTTCCCGTAAAACGCCATGATGGGGCAAAAAGTTGTTGGTTTCATCGTTATAAGACGGGTTTACATCTTCAGTCATGTGACCTAAGGTTTCGTACTCCTGCATAAATTCTAAGTACATGTTTTTAAATTTCGGGTCGCGCTCAAAGCGTTTTTCTAATGTCAAAAATCTACGTTTAGCCATACCGTATGAATCACCGAGAACGCCGGGATCCGCTTTGAGTGGCATAGTAACAATGTATCTGCCTTCTGAGTCACGCGTAGTATTTAATAAAAAACTTTCTTCGCATGCGCGCTCGTCTAATGAAAGACAATGCTTTTGGGACACGGAATCAAGTTCCCAGAACTTACTTAAATCATTATTAATGTCTACTTTGGAAAAATTACAAAACTGAGAATTTTTAAATTGTGTGCTAGTAGGTATTGAACCTGAAATAATCCATCCTAACTTACTTTCGCATAATTTTGGTAAGTTTTTTCCCAGACTTATATGATTGCCCTGAATGACTTCCCAAAACAACTCAGCTCCTAACAAAATATCAATATCTGACGGAATATTAAAAGATGGGTCCGCTAAAATTAATCCTGTTGGAATAGGTATGTGCTCAATGTCTATAAAGGAAGCTGGCAAATTCCGGGCTATCTGTGGTATTATTAGGCAATTAATATTAAAACTATAACTATTACAGGATGATTCAATAGTTAGGTTGCAAAATTGTGTACTTTTACTGGACAAATTATTGATACCTGTGACCTTGGAGCTAGCATCAACTCGAGACAATCCCAGCTTGTTACACAGACTATCGGTAATAAAATGCGCGGTACTACCGCTGTCGAGCAGGACGCGGGCGTTATAACTGTCGCCTTTGTTGCTCGTCACCTTCACCACGGCTGTGGATAGTAAAATGTTTCTCTGAGAAGTAGGCTGTATATTTGTAGACAATGAAACGTTGTTATAAGCATTAGTAGGCATAGGATTTTTATCCACATAGGAGTCGGCGCGATCTACATGTAGCAACGTATTGTGTCTACTGTTACAGTATTTACAGCGTGAAAATCTACAGTACTTTTCTACATGGCCACTACGTAAGCAGTTCATGCACACGTTAAATTGTTTCGCTTTTTCTAATCTATCTTCTACAGTCAAACTTCTAAAGGCATCACACGTATAAAGAAAATGGTTTTGGGAACATAACTGGCATTTTTTATTTTTCTCTGTTTTGTTCATTTTTATTTGAATTATTTTTTTTTTGTTGTTCTGTTGTTATTATGAAACTTTTTGATTTAATATTTAAGTTATTATTTGATTTCGTGCAAGCGTTTTTTATATTTTCTTGTAAAGTTTCAAGTAAATCTGCTTTATTATTAATAAATGTGCAAAACTGAAGCAAAGTAGGTGAATGCGACAATGAGTTGCGATATTCTTCCCAATTTCTACTTGTTAAGGTATCTAATTTTAATGACAACATGTAAATAACTAAAGTATCCCAATATTGGGTAGGCTCCTTTAACGCTTTCAAAGCCCGTATGTTTTTGTTTGTTACGTCAATAAGGCGACGCAATGAACTACTGGATTCGACAGCTATAGGTTCAGCGTTAAATAATGCCTGTATATGGTTGTTTATTAATAAGCGACTATTGTTGTATCGATCGCATAACAAGTCCCATGCAAGTGAGTAGTGATCGGCCGTAAAGTCAATATTTTTTATAATTTCTGCCGCCGCACCTTTTAAAGAAGCTCTCAAGTAATGGAACTTATTAATACTATCGATTGTATCGTTATTATGTATTAAGGAAAGAAAAGTATCTCTAAATTCCAGCCAACACTGATAGCTACCATCAAAGCGGGGTAAATCTATTTTAGGCAAACGAATAAAATTGTTCTTGGTCACACCTGAATCATCGAGGCCTGATACGGAACCTGCGGAAGCCTTGACTTGTTGATGTTGAGACGATAATAGTTTCCGCGCCATGGCAATCAAAGGATAGTAGCTGCCTTCTATTTTATCACGCTCGGCGTAGGCATCCTCATGGTCATCTGCTATCGCCTCGATCTCGGTCTGTAATTGATCGAATTCCTCATATAACGATTCAAATTTGCTAAATCGGCTTTCCAACTCCATAATCTGAAGTTCAGATAATTCGTTGCAGCTCTTTAATATATTTAGATAATTGCTAAAGCTAGTTATTTTAGCCTTAACTGAACTACGCTTCCTAATGTATTTGTCAGCCATTGTAACAAAATATTAAGTAAGAAAATAAAATGTTGAAAAAGCGAAATTTAAAGCTTAAAAGGGCTCAAAACAAAAATAAAGCGCAATCAATCGAAGAAAGCTATAAATATAATAGATGCACAGCTGATGCCGTATAACGGGACTGATAAGAAGCGTCTATGCCCGCTACACACCACGTGGCCGTTGCAACGATATAAAAAATATATCTATAAACGCAAAAAAGCGACCGCTGCAGTGCTAGCATACAGATAAACGTGCGAAAAGATAAGCTTGCTAACCAACTCAAATAAAGGATAGAAAAAAGTAAAGTGAATTGGAATAAGCTAAAATAAAATTATGAAATTTGGAAAAGTGAAAAATTAAAGGAATGATTGGAACGAACTCACAATACCGCCCTTGTCCTTTTCCAAATATGTACAGGTGACTCCAGCAAATCCAGTCTTCCTATAAATCAGCGATGACTTTGCGTATTTGAAGGCGCAAACGTCGTTGGGTCAAAGTCCGTTGCCCGTCGTCTACGTGGAATTTATCCGCTGCGTACTTTCTGCGTTGATTCTTGTAATGGTAGAAGGACCATTGTTTGGGATCTTCGATGTTGGTAATAAAAGATGGTAAAGTGGACTGTATGAATTATTATTGGGTTGAAAGTTAACAAGCGTTACAATCTCTTAAACTACGGCAACGACCGCGCGCTGGGAAGTTTTGGGTGAGAGTCCGGCGCACGGGCAGTCGATGCGTCGTGGTCCCGGCTCAGCCGACCGGTTCCCGGTACCTCGCCTCCCGCGCATGCACGCCCACACGTTCTGCGTTAGACAACTACTTTATGTAACATTGTTTTATGTCAATAAAGATAATTTTTATTTATTTATTATTATTATGTTTACAGATGCGCGTCAAATGGCTTAATGATTTGTGGTTTTACATACAAGAACTGGCCAAATTATCACTCGTTCGATGTTATCGAGACTTCGTCCATATATTTTTATACGTCCATCGTATTAATTGTAAATTTACCATAATAGTATCTCTGCAACCACTTGCAGTTCGCCTATACTAATAAGGGGATCACTAATGAACTCGTGTTCAAGACCCAGCCCTGCCAGCGATAGATAACTTGACTCAGTTTGCTTCGGTAATTATCAGTACGTAATTAGTGCTGGAGTTAGTAACATAAACACTTAGTAAACTATAGGATATATGGCCTTGTATGTGAGAGTAAGACTTTTAATTGGAGATTAATTAATGTTTAACATTATTTTTTCCAGCCAGACAGCCCGGAAAGTCACTTATTCCATTTTCTTCTACATATTTGAAACCATAGGCGCTCTGCTGTCATAAACAGCACTCAATTTGATAAAGATATACATTATTTATTGGTTTTGCGATTACTGTCACTCGCTTTGCATACCCTAAGCATTATCTCTGTTCACGCCACTGCTCTGACCATAGGTATATACACGGTCACAACCCAATAATGATGCAAGTAGAAATTTGAACTAGTGCGCTCTACCCGAATTTCACTCAATCCTCGATAGCACTAACAGGTAAGCACTCCAACTGCTAACAAGCAGACGTCGCGTTTTGTGGCCGGAATAATTTGACCATTCCACCCGTCAAACAATTTGGTGAACCGAGCCGTGGATCTTTGTATAACAAGCACGATACAAATTGATGGTACGAGACTCGACGATAAAGGGCTATAGTTTTGTATTGTATTTCAAGAGATCAATTTACAATTTTTACAATTACAAACAATGATATTCTGTATATATAAAGGTAGATACGCCATGCGTGCCTCAAAAACGAACCGCCGAAGAAGGTAGAGTTTGATGAGGCCGAAAACTTAGATAAACAATAAACTTCACTTCGGGAAGTATTTAAAAAATCGATATTTTAACAGTAGCGTCTCAATACATTTACCATAATCTAGTTTATGTCCACAAAATCTTCATTTGTTCTGAAAAAAATGTGACGTACATAACTTTAATACTAGGAAAAAAACAAACTTGCTGTCCCAAATCTTAGACTAAGTAAAGTAGGAAAATCATTTGTTGGAAGAGGCATAACATTGCTTAATAAATACCACAAAATCTGCCGAATTGCCTTTAACCAGTTTAAATTAAATTAAAAAAACCCCTCATGAAAAAAGGTTACTAATACAATAGAAGAATATTTATCGGATAAAGATGTGTGGTCTTGCACTTAGGTTCCAGTTACAAAATCTTGTAATAAATTATTGTAAAATCTATGTGTAGGTAAAACTGTAACCACTGATATACAAAAGATTAAAAGAGTAACTCGAGTTTCTTGCCGGCTCTTCTCGAAGATCCTACTTTTCCGAACCGGTGGTAAGAGTCACAAAAAATATCATAATAATAACAATTGACGATTCAACAAGTATCTGTAACAGATTTATTGAATAAAGATTTTTTCTTTCTTTCTTTCTTACTATATGCACAATCCGGTTAGAGGTCTCGGTGGCTCAGTGGTGTGGACTGGTCGCTCCTACCGGGAGGGCTGAGGTTCAAATCCGACACGTACCAATGTATTTTCGAATTTCGAAAAATATATGTACGTTATCCGACGCTCTTACGGTGAAGGAAAACATCGTGAAGGAACCTTCATGCACGCCTGCGAAGAGATTCGAAGGTTGTGTGTGAAGTCGTCCAATCCGCATTGGGCCCGCGTGGACGACTAAGGCCTAATCACCCTATACGGGTAGGCTCGTGCCCCTCGGTGGGGACGTTTAATGAGCTGATGATGATGATGATGATAATGCACAACCACAAAAAAACATCAACCAAGATTGTTACAGCTGCACGACACATAATATTTATTGTTATAATTATCTATAACATAAAATAATTAATGAAAATTTTGAACTAAACGCGTTAATGAAAGGGTAAAAAATAAAAGCAGCACGAGCTCACTAATTTGTCATTATGAAAGTGAATGAAAATTCTGCCCAAATGATGTGCTGCGCAGAGGTTTGCCGCGGACATTTGAGTTAGTTTGTACATAGTTTAATGTATAGCTAAGGCCGTAACCCACTATTGTGCAATGTCGGGTGTTAAAGACTTTCATCTTAGAGTGATAGCAAGTACCAAACGCCTTAACCTACAAAATTATGGATGCACTCTAGATTCATATCTTCTTAGTCGTAAACACTCTTGACAGAGTGGTCATTAGGAAAGAAAAGTTGAGTGGCACGCTTGACAATGTTCCGCCACTCCGCTCTCACCGCCGCCTGTCTAGTGCACTGGTATAGGGCCCCACGACTGCTGCCTTGACCTGGTCGGTCCAGCGCTTTGGTGCTCTGCCGCGTGCTCGTGTGCCTTCAATTTTTCCCTGAACCACCAGGCGCTCCACGGAGTTATCACCACGCATCGAAAATTCAAAATCCGAGCCTGAACAATGGACGACAGCCGCTGCTTGATACCGAGCTCCTGGAGTATGGATTCGTTAGTCCGGAAGGCTGTCCATGGGATCTTTAACATTCTCATTCATATCTAGCGCATATGTAATCAAGGAGCATGCATGTACTAAATATAACAAATTATACTTGTAAACATAATGAATAGTTTTAAATAACCATGCAACAAGCACCCCATCGAATTAAGGTTCTCAAACTGACCCCATCATTATTTTGAACAACAATAATCATAATTAATTCGAACTCAACCGTAAAACGGATCTAAATTAACTGTACGCCGCGAATATCGTCCGTAACTCCGCATATGAAACCGTTTGCAATTGAAAAAGGTGTTTATTGACCGCACTTCGGGGCGGGTAATTTTCGGTTAAATCCGGATTAATTCAAATTCGGTTTGAACATATAAGTGGCGATGGATATCCATCGCCACTTATAAAAAAAATTCACTGCCCTTAAGGGCGGTGAACTTTTTTTTCAGAAAAGGTTTTTTTATAAGGAAAATTACCTTGCGTAAGGGACCTATCATCTGTTGTCTCGGGTGTCAGGCACAGTGCGGCATTCATCATCATCATCATCAGCTCATTAAACGTCCCCTCCGAGGGGCACGAGCCTACCCGTATAGGGTGATTAGGCCTTAGTCGTCCACGCGGGCCAGTGCGGATTGGACGACTTCACACACAACCTTCGAACTCTTCGCAGGCGTGCATGAAGGTTCCTCACGATGTTTTCCTTCCCCAAAGAGCGTCGGATAACGTACATATATTTTTCGAAAATTCGAAAATACATTGGTTCGTGTCGGGATTTGAACCTCAGCCCTCCCGGTAGGAAGGCGACAGTCCACACCACTGAGCCACCGACGCTCTAATGCGGCATTGATGGAAAATAAAACCTGTTTATTAGTTGTTGGTTTCAATAATTGTCGCTCTGTCATGGTCGGGCGTATTACTTACCATCAGAGAGCGCCCTGACCGTCCTGTACATTTCGTAATATAAAAAAAGAAAAATTTCGTTACACATAATAATAACATAATATATTTATCATAAACACATTATTTTCATGTGAACAAACAAAGAAACATTGAACAAAAAAATATCTCAGTAGTAGAAATTATTTGTTTGTTAACCCATTACCACTAGGGACGCCTTTAAGCGTCAAACATACAAAGCGTTGCGTGAGATGAGAACTACATATAGCTGATGAAAGTATTGGCTATAAAATACCTAACTTATTTCGTAATTGGTAAAAAGAACAGTATTTACGACATATATTGTGCCCTATCAGTCATGATAGGTACTCTTACTATAAAATAAATGAACTGGGGCATTCTCGTTCGCTCCATAACATAAAAAACTGAATCCAAATACCTATATCGACTAACTAATGTATTTTTCCTGTTCATACCCGTTATTTACTTTTACCGATTCAACATAACGTGATAGCCCTATAACTAGACGTAAACTAAAAACGAGTTCGCAATAACATTTTAAAACTGAACTGAGCAAAACCGGCTAGGTTAAATACACTGGATATTCATTTGCACCTCTTTTAACCGAATAAAAATTGCTGACCGAACCACTGCCGCGTATAGGGTACTTTTATACAGAGATACTTAGGTAAAAGTTAGTACTCATGTAGTGTTTTTTATGTTATAGCGGGCAAACGAGCATACGGCTCATCTGTTAGTAAATGACGCCGTCGCCCATGTACACTTGCAATACCAGAGGGCAAAGAAATGCGTTGCCGGCCTTTTGAATGGGGATACGCTTTTTTCTTATAAGTCGATAGGTAGTATCGCTTAGAATAAAAAAACAATATTAATATTGTCTCGTCGGGAACATAACGGAGTTTAAAATTAAACTCAAAATCCACTTCGGATAAATATTTTAATAAATATTGGTGAAAATTACAGAGCTCAAAACTATTCGTGACAATCGTTTTAGAAGAGGAGAAATATTAAATGTGAAGGTAACTCGATTATTATTTTCCGTATTGCCTACGGTTGACCAAAAGCAACACATTGCTTAGTTGTGTGATTGCGCTTAATATTCTAGCAGGAATTCGGCGTGAACATATCCTCCCCCCCGTTGAAGACTCCAGCTCTTCAACATTCTAGGTCATCAGGCAGCAGAGGACAGAGGCGCACAAGTGGTCGTCGATAGCATCTTGTAGTTGTCTGTACGTCTGCTACACGATTGATTCCATCAAGACCGGGATAAAGTTTTGTTACTCGTCCAGTCTTCCAGCAAAGAGGGGGAGGGAATCCTCGCTCAGCAGCACCAAATCACCAATCTTCACAGTTTCCGTATTTTGCTTCCATTTGGCCCGGACTTGCAATTCCAGTAGGTATTCCTTTTGCCATCTCTGCCAAAAATGCTGTCTAATTTGCTCAAGTCGCTCGTGACGTCGCAGTCCACTCTGTTTCCGACTTCCAGAGCTGGTACAGGCAGTGCGTTAAGAGGCCTTCCTATGAGGAAGTGCCCTGGGATAGGAAAAGAAAGTCATCGGGAGAAGGAGATAAGGGGCACAAAGGACGACTGTTGAGAATAGCCTCCACTTGAGCGAAAGCGTTGTAATCTCTTCGAAAGTTAAATGAGAGTTACCCATAACACGTTTAATGTGAAATTTTGCTGACTTCACTCCGGCCTCCCAAATACCGCCAAAATGAGGAGCGTAAGCAGGTATAAAAGAAAATTTTATGCTTTCCTGAGCCGCAAATTCAGTAATTTTTGAGTGATTTTCTTTAAAAAAATGATTTATTTCAGCGGCAGCGCCTACAAAGTTCCGTCCATTGTCAGAAAACACTTCCACCGGCCTTCCGCGACGAGAAATAAATCTACGCAAGGTCATGATGAACGCATCTCTAGTCAAGTCACTCACGGCTTCCAAATGTAAGCACTTGTAACGGAGACAAACAAATAAACACAAATAACACTTTGTTGTCTTGGCCCCGTCCTTTACGGGTGAATATATAAAATGGCCCTGCATGTCAATACCAACAGCACTAAAAGGAAAATCAGTTGTAACACGTTGAGGCGGCAGATTACCCATCTTGGAACCAAAGTTGTTCCTTGCACATGACGACATCGCACACAATTTCGAACTGTGCTTCTAGCTAGAAGTCGACCCTTGACAGGCCAAACCACCTGTCGCACTGTTGCAAGCAGCAGTTGGGGACCAGCGTGCATATTTTTGTTGTGTTCATATTTAAATATTAATTTGCATAAATGGTGTGCTGAGTCTAAAAGAATTGGATGCCGTTTGTCGTAAGGACAATTAGCAGCGTCTATCCGACCACCAACACGTATCAAACCGTCACCATCAATAAATGGTGAAAGTGACAGAATATTTGAATTAACCTTCAATGGTTTTTTGTTTTTAACAATCCGTAATCGACTGAAAAACTCTGACGTTGAGCTATGGAACATAGAGACTTGAATGCATTATTTAATTCATCGGATGACAAACCACCTGACAATTTGTTTCTAGGATTGCTTATATTATGAATGAACCGATAGACGTAGCCCACCGCTCTCTGGATTCTGCTTAGACTTGAAAACCTATCAAAATCAATAATTGGGTCTTTAGATAAGTCATTGTAAACCATCACATTATTGCAATTGATATGTGTTCCTTTATTACATTGAATAGGACCACCAATAAGCCAACCAAACAATGAATTTTGCAATTTAGGATTTTCCGGACCTAATGATTTTTGTTCGCATTTTAAAATGTCCCAAAATAAGTCTGCTCCTATCAAATATCAATGGAACCAGGACGATCAAAAGTCGGATCGGCTAATGTGATGTTTTCGGGCAATTGCAAGGCGTGTCGACTAATTGGAAATGTAGGAAGATCCCCAGTCAGTGTTTCAAGCACAAAACAACCCAATTTCGACTCAAATTTATGATTTAACGAATGTATCCCAACCAGGAAACTTTCATTTATAGTTTTGTTTGATGAACATCCTATACCCACAATCTTGACCGATGCAGGAATTGGATCCAGTGATAGCCTTTCTTGTAAACATCTGGTAATAAATGAGGACTGACTGCCTGAATCCAATAAGGCACGAACCTGAGTGGTCTCCCTTGTCACAGGATTTGAGACGTTAATTACAGCGGTAGATAATAATACTTGATTACCTTCTTTAGCAAAGTTTACGAGAGGTTTAGTCTCTTGGACTTGTGCTTTGTTGACCTTAGCGGTCTCAATTGAGTGTAGTAATGTGTTGTGTCGCTGATTGCATTGCCTACATGGCCCCATTCTACATTGAAATTGTGAGTGACCTTGACGTAAGCAGTTTGAACATAATTTGTATTTTGTTACATCAAGCAATCTATCCTGAATGGACTTATTCCTGAAATGTGACAGTCATATATTCTGTGACATTCCCCACAAATAATACAGGCTAAAGTGCCATTAATACTTTGGTTACTTACGCTGAATGACTTGGTATTGGATTTATGTTTGATAGTTATTTGAATTGCTAGAATTAGGGAAAGATTTATTATGAGAATTATAGCTTCCCTGGTGGGATGACTCGAGTACAAACGCTCTATTAATTAAAAATTGTTTAAACTGCTCGAAAGTAGGTATATCACTCAAGGTATTACGTTCTTCTTCCCACTTCAAAATTGTATTATTGTCAAGTTTCGAAGTTACCATATAAATAATTAAAGTATCCAGTGGTCAGTAGGTTGACCTAAACTGGATAGGGCGCGTAAATTCTTAGATACGTTGTCAATTAAATATCTTAAGGAGCCTGCAGATTCAACGTTTATCTGTCGTATGTTAAATAAGGATTTAAATGGTGATTAATAAGTAACCGTTTATTATTGTAGCGATCATAAAGTAATTGCCAAGCATGTTTATAATTAGATACAGAAATTTCAATATTAGAAAGCACACGAGCCGCATCACCCTCCAGATAGGAAATCAAATAATGGAATTTTTGAATGACTGAGATGCGTTCATTATTATGAATTAAATTGGTAAAAGTATCGCGAAATTCAAGCCAGCGAAAGAATGATCCGTCAAATTTGGCTATCTGAATCTGTGGAAGCCTTACATTACAATCGTTTTGTTCGAGACTGCATTGAGCTTCTTGAAATATAGATTTACGTCTTCTGTGATCTTCCTCTAAGGTTTTTAAATTATATTGTTCTTCGAGAATAGTTTTGGCTTGAGCCATGTAAAGTATAAGATCATGCTCAATGCATTCCTTTCATCAATTTCCTGTTCCAAACAATCCGCGTTCAATAATTCGATTTGAGTTTGCAGCTCGTCATATTTAGCAGACAAGCCATCGAATTTGTTCGCCTCAATGAAAGCTCAGCAACCTCGATAGCCGTCAGCTTAGGCTGCCCCGTAATTTAATAAGGTAGTTTTTAAATTTTGTTATTTGTCCTTTAATTGAGCTCCTTTTTACAAATAGATCCTTTAATTCCGCCATTGTCGCGTTGCAATTGAATTTAAATATATTTTAGTATAAGGTAGGTAGAAATATTAATTACGGGTAGCCTATTAAGAAAGCATTAAATCTAGGAATAATAAGGAAAATGTACGCTCACGCTCCTCATCCGGCGACTCCGGGTACACCAAAATCAGCCAGCAGTTCTCAGCTCGTGCAAAGTTAATTGTTTCACCTTTATCTTAAAGCAGGTCCGACTTCAATCTCGTATTCGATTTGGCTGAAATAGTCGGCACACAACGGTAAATATCGCGAATAAACTAGAGCTAAACAAACTGTGGCTTGACAAACAATGAATTTATTAAAAAATAGTTTAACATAAAATAATAATTTTTTGAATATTTTAACGGTGGATAGTAGGTAGATTATCATAAAAGTATCTAAATTTCGCACAAATGGTAGGCTTTCCTGTATGACTGTAGATGATTTTGGAAGAATATTTAAATAGGAAGGAAGGAAGGATACACAGGGCACTTATCTGATTGATTCTGCTGCGAGGCGAGGCTTTAGCTGCGTCACTGCTCGGCGATGATTTTCGAAAATACTGCCCCAATAGTGTGTATCTTTTTGTTTTGTGAAGTATGTATTGCTGCTTTCTTCAATTCTCCAATTTTCCGTTATTTGCAAGTAGCACGAATACCTAGTGCATACTCAGTCGACTGTCTTCTTGATTTTTGTATAATTTCTTATTGTCCTGTCACGGTCGCCAATTTATGTCTCGTCGGGAACATAACGGAGTTTAAAATTAAACTCAAAATCCACTTCGGATAAATATTTTAATAAATATTGGTGAAAATTACAGAGCTCAAAACTATTCGTGACATCGTTTTAGAAGAGGAGAATATTAAAATGTGAAGGTAACTCGATTATTATTTTCCGTATTGCCTACGGTTGACCAAAAGCAACACATTGCTTAGTTGTGTGATTGCGCTTAATATTCTAGCAGGAATTCGGCGTGAACAAATATATATTGAATATTCAGTTCCGGCAAGTTTTAAAAAAACGTGAGCTACGCCTAGACTAATCAGTCTCAATCAGAGCCAAAGCCCCCTATTAGTGACCTTATATCTATCGTCTTTGGTAGATGTCTTGTCACAAGGTAGTATTAGAATATATTAATCATCAACAGCTCATGAAACGTCCCCACCGAGGGGCACGAGACCACGTAAATGGTGTAGAGGCCTTAGTCGTCCGAGCGGGCTCAGCGCAGATTGGACGACTTCATTCACGTGCGCTGTTGGTTTCCTGACGATGTTTTCCTTCACCGTAAGAGCGGTGGATTAGAATATACTGTCATTCCTATATACTTATAGCTGTGTAATACATAAATGATAATTATTCTTTGACATTCACACAGCACCATCTAGTTCCAAACAAAGCATAAGCCTGTAATATGGAAACTAAACAACGTATAACATCACATCAGCCTCATCAACGCCCACTGAGGGCACGAGTCTACCCGTGTAGGGTGATTAGGCC
>PQWD01014048.1:0-26748 GCA_019425675.1 Leucinodes orbonalis | reverse complement strand
GTTCGATTTCGGCCAGATATAACATAAGTACCATGAACATGTGTTTGTATGTCTGGTGTTGTATTTGGATAAGGTGTATGTCTTGTATACAAACAAAGTATAAAACTATGTTTATCTGTTACTTTGGGTACTAAACCCAGAGTACACCAAGCATTACTAAAGTTAGTTAAAGATGGCGCTGTGCAAATGTCACTTGATATTTATTTATTCTACCAAATTATAAATCTTCCAAATTCTACCATTACTCTGACTATTGGCAACCCTAAACTAGAAAACGCACGTGCACGCCACACATGGAGTACTAAGGACGCTCTGATCCAGGTCAAGTGGTCGGACATGGCTATCGGCGCGGATTTCATTCCTTACGATTAATATATACAGTATTAGTAATAATTGATAATACCATGACTCATCCACAGCGCCATCTAACCCCAAGTAAGCGGGGGATAGGTTTACTAAAAATGTATTAACATTATTACTTTGTTTTTAATACATACCAAAACATATCCGCGAAACACCCAGACCAATACAGTCTCAGATACGAGTGTTTTCACTACTATATTCCGGGATGAGGGCACTGTAACGATCCTAAAGTTAGTGGCAGGGGTTGGTCCACGATTGTCAGAGACAAATGGCCGTTTGAGACAGACGAGATTCTTTTTTTTATGTTATAGGGAGAACGAGGCAAGAGCAAGACACTGAACGGAAAATCGTTCAAACTCCGCCCATGGAAAACGGTGGAAGCTACTGGTGCGCTTGCTTGCCTTGTTGCTTCGGATGGGGAACTGCGTCTCGGCAAGGTACGTAGGACCCCTCCGCCCCGATGAATCGGACGACTGCGGGCGGTCGCTAGTTGAGGCTGGATGAGAGAAGCGGAGGACCGGGATATCTAGCGCAAAATGGGGGAGACCTATGTCCAGTATTGGACTGCAATAGGTTGAATAGGTTATCAAAGGCTTACCAAAAACCAAGACGCCATTACTTAACTATGGTGGTACTAAGAATTAGGTCGAATTAAACTTCAGTCGTTACAGTAATTGTTCTGTGCATAGATTACGTTTTAATTAGTGGTACTGACGGTTATGTGGGGTATGAAACGCTTGTTTGAGAAACATTTTGATATTGGTGATTGTTTCTTCTGTTATATTTCTAGTTAGCAGAATTTTCAAATGTAAGGTTCAGATACCAAGCCAATCAAAAGCTGGCCTTTGGAATCTGTCTTTTGTTTGACAACTAAGACCAATAATAGGTGGTAGACTCGATACTGAGTCGTCTAGGTAGTTACCACCGCAGTGCCAGATATACGTCCCGTGAACAGGAGTGCTATGCACTTTTGTTTCGGGATGAGGGCACTCTGCTAGTGGAACTTATACCGGGTATCAAAGAACTAACATCTTTGTTGTCTCGGGTGACGAGCGCTGTGAGGCATTGACGCTCTGATGGTAAGTACGCCTGACCATGACAGAGCAACATTGATTGAGACCAACAACTGATAGACAGTTTTTATCCCCCAGCACTGCGTCCGCCACCCGAGACAATAGATGTTAGGTCTCTTATACCCGGTAATTTTACTAGCTATATCTATAGTAAAATATATTTGGTTTCCAGTTTGGTAAGAACGTTAGCAAATTATGAATAATTAGCACAATATATGTCACGTTAATTAACCACAGTGATCGACTGACTATTTTTAAGATTGAATGCTATATCAGATAGGTACGCCATGATTTCTAGATTTTTCTTAAGTAGGTATGTATTATATAAACGTATGTATACATTTATTCACACATAAGTACCTACTTTACTCTTATTATACTAGGACTAAGGCGACTCGCCTCGATTTTCGCAACATTTGCAATACTGATAATAGTGAAATTACTGGGTATAGGAGACCTAACATCTGTTGTTTCGGATTACGGGCGGCATTGATGGAGAATAATAACTGTGTATCAGTTGTTGGTCTCCTTCAATTCGCTTGTCTTTTTCAAACGTATTCACTAACATTCATGTGAAGCGTCCTTGACCGTCATGTACACTTCGTAACATTAAAAAATAGGCACACCCCCGCCCCAGTCGACCGGTACCGTCGCAAAACCTCAAAAATAATAGCATTTCTCCATTATTTAATGGGTGCTATTATACATATAAGCCTTACTCTCAACCACTTTATCTATTAAAAAAATCCCATCAAATTTTTTTTCGTAACTTTTAAAGTGTTGAGCATACATAGAAACAGAGGTACAGAAAAAGCGACTTTATGTTATACTATGTAGTCATGAACAGAGCACTTATTGCTTACAACCAATTGGATGTTTGGACCATTCAGGGGGATGCCGCCATCTATTAAAACAGTTTTACAATAATATTACTTCACCTTCTCGGGTATAGAAATGTCAATGTAGCAATCTTAGAGCAAAAATTATTTTTATTTTTTTATTTATTTATTTAGGCACAATTTACAAGATAATAAACTGGTAGCAACATACAATAGATAAAGACAAACTCTAAAGTAAGGTAACTGAATTGTACTCTAAGGTAGCAATACTATTTTAAAAGATGGCGGTTACCCCCCAGGTTTTGATATGGCTCGAACTGCAAATGAGAAAAGAGAAAGAAATAGGTTTTTTTTAAATATTTCGTTGTGCTTGTTTCAGGTAAGCATCTAACATACGAGGCGTTAAGAAAATATTCGTTGATAATCTGTAAGTACGTTTTTAAGGCCCGTAATCTAGAACGAGACTCAAGCGTCGATCTTTACTTCAATACAATAAATAAATAAATATCCACTGACATTCACACAGCGCCATCTAAAAGCCCAAAGTTAGCGTGAAGCCGTGTATTATGGGTACTAAAAACGGATATATACATATCTTATATATATTTCATTTGTAAATACATACATATTATACATAGAAAGACCACGCAGACCATTACAAACAGTATGCACACAAATGTTTATACTGCCCGGGGATCGATCCCGGAACCCTTGGTGTTGCAGTCGACCTCTCAACCGCAACAAAAAATAGAGTAAAAAAAGGGTTAGCGCTATATACGATAAATAGCGCCGTTTCTATTTAACTCAATTTAACTAAACATCAACGTGGAGTATTGTCATCAATCATATTTTTGATTTAATGATCTTGATTTGATGATTTGAGTCTTGTTCTAAAATACGGGCCTAAGTTTTGTAAGTATGAATATTTGGATACTTATTTGAACGAATGAATGAAAACTGAAAAGTGTTTATTCAGTTTAGGTCCTTACAGAACACTTATGAATGTCTAATGAAGCTACCACTGGTTTAATTATAGGAATGGCGGTATGGATAAATGTTTAAAAGATCTTTGATGAGGCTGAAACTGGCAGAAAATTGTAGCAGAAAAAACGCGATGGTCAGGAACGGAAAAAGTCTTAGTACCATATAAAGGCTGTTTTCAATCATAACCATATAAAAAAACATTTATAACCTACATAACATAAATAAATAACCTTTAAATGCAACGTGCAAATATTTCAAATTGCAGTACACACATTTGTGTGCATGAACATGTCTGTTTGTAATGGTCTGGGTGTTTTCTATGTATAATATGTATGTATTTACAAATAAAAATGTATATAAGTATGTTTACCCGTTGTTTAGTACCCATAATACAGGCTTCACGCTTAACTTGGGGCTAGATGGCGCTGTGTGAATGTCAGTGGATATTTATTTATTATTATTATTCTACTGAAAACAAGGACCAAGCCCTTTTTCGTTCCTGGCCATCGCATTTTTTCTGCTATAATTTCTGTCAGTTTCAACCTCATTTTGTGAAATTGTTGGGTAGTGATCACAGATTTTCCAATATAGGAGATGGGGCAAGCCGCGTTTAAAGTGCGACAAATGTAAGCTCAACGAGCATACACTGGCTGCCAGTTTACGCTCTGTGAGACGAGTCAAGACGCACAAATATTAGAAGAAATTACCGTTTTTTTCCAAAATGCCATCCTGTGCAATTGTAACATGCCATCATCGCAATGAATAAGTAAATTTACCAAAAAACCACCGGGGGGCACGAGCCTATGCGTAACGGGTGTTGAGGCCTTAGTCGTCACGCGGGCCAGTGCGGGTTGGACGACTTCACGCACAACCTTTCAATCTCTTCGCAGGCGTGCGCAGGTTTCCTCACGATGTTTTCCTTCACCGTAAGAGCGTCGGATAACGTAAGTACATATATTTTTCGAAAATTCAAAAACACATTGGTACGTGGCGGATTGAACCTCAGCCTTCCCGGTAGGAGGGTGACAGTCCACACCATTGAGCCACCGACGCTCATCATGGCCTCTTATTGTTAACAAATATATGATGAGCCTAAATCTTTATGACGAAGAATACTACAAAACTATTACAATGTAACCTTCAAGTATATAACCAAGTATGAATGAAGCGTAGTACGCCACCGGATTCATCCGGTATTGTTTGGTTTTATAATTAAACGGCGTCTGTCATCTTAACCGACATTCCTTAAAAATCAGTCGGCGATACACAGCGCAGCGTAATCAGTAGGACAACTCGGCTTGAGCGTTATCAATGGTGGTGTTTGAAACTTTGGAAGTACAAAGTCATTTATCTGGTGCCGAAAATATTTTGGTTCACGACCCATTTGGTGTAACGGTTAAGACGTCGGCTATTACACCAAGGGTTCCGGGTTCGATCCCCGGGCAGTACAAACATTTGTGTGCATGAACATGTCTTGTCTTTTGTTGTTACTTGTTGTGTTGTATGTCTTTTTCTTATGTGCAATAAATAATTTTTATCTTATCTTATCTATCTCATGTCTGTTTGTATTGGTCTAGGTGTATAAGGTGAGCGTCGGTGGCTCAGTGGTGTGGGAGCGTCGGTGGCTCAGTGGTGTGGACTGTCGCCTTCCTACCGGGAGGGCTGAGGTTCAAATCCCGACCCGTACCAATGTATTTTCGAATTTTCGAAATTATATGTATGTTATCCGACGCTCTTACGGCGTGAAGGAAAACATCGTGAGGAAACCTGCGCACGCCTGCGAAGAGATTGTGCGTGAAGTCTTCCAACCCGCACTGGGCCCGCGTGGATGGCTAAGGCCTAATCATCCTATACGGGTAGGCACGTGCCCCTCGGTCACGAGGAGTGGACGTGGAATGCACGCCACTGCTTAATTCCTATAACGTGGTTATTATGAACACATCTTTAATAAGAATCTAAATATTCGTCAGGAAAGTTTTGGATGGGTAGAAAGTTCTGGGTGGGATGACGAATGATCGGCAGAAATTAAAGAATTTCTCGTAATCTGCTGTCCTCAAAAATTTTAGGAACAAGTTTTTCTGTCTTATAGGAATGATGATGACAATGATGTCCCAGCTCATCAATCAAGTCAAATGGTTATCATTATCAGCTCATTAAACGTCCCCATCGAGGGACACGAGCCTACCCTCGTGCCTACTCTCGTGAGCCTACCCGCGAAGAAAAACATCGCGGGGAAACCTGCGCACGCCCGCGAAGAGATACAAAGGTTGTGCGTTTAGGCCTTAGTCGTGCACGCGGGCCCAGTGTGGATTGGACGACTTCACGCACAACCTTTGAATCTTATCGCAGACGACAGCGCAGGTTTCCTCACGATGTTTTCACATTAAGTAAATTAAAATCGGTTACTAATTAATTCATGATATTATTTATAAATATTACTAGTCATAACAAATGATTTTAAACCTTGTTCTATAAATATAGGGCTATATTTAAACTTTACGGGCGTTGGCAGGCGTAGACTTAGAGCGCACGTCACTCTTTGCGGATAGTTTCCATTTCGTTACCAATAGCGTATACACGCCAATTAACATAAAACATCATATAAAATGAAATCTGCCTGAATTCAAACATTTAAGATAAAGAGGGATGTTACTTAAAATCAATGATGTAAAAAGTATAGATTCGTGATATGCTCACAAAACAACTGAAACAAGTGTTCCGAATGCAGCGACAGCACACATACACATATTCGAATGAGCGTACATTTACCTAAACAAAGAGCCTATCACTGTATTTTCTTTGGCGGTTCGTTTTTGAAGCACGGGTGACGTATCTACCTTTATATATACAGAATATCATTGTTTAAAATCCGTCGTCTAGGTGACAGGCGCAGGTCAGTGTTGACGAGGAATAGTCACTTTATGAACTTCAAGTTTTGACCTTTGTCATGGTCAGGCGTGTCACTTACCATCAAGTGAGCGAACGGAACGTGTCGATCACTTTATGGCATAGAAGCAATTATATTCTGTATATATAAAGGTAGATACGCCATCCGTGACTCAAAAACGAACCGCCGAAGAGAGTACAGTTTGTACTCTTTTGTTTATGTAAATGTGTTCGAAATTCGAATATGTGTATGTGTGCTGTCACTTCATTCGGAACACTTTTTACGATTGTTTTGTGAGCATATCACGAATCCATAGTTTTTTACATCATTGCATAGAAGTGCAAGTTTATTACTAAAGGGTCATAATGAGTGTGGCTTTTTTACATATTTATTATTTTATACGAGATTCAATTTTTCCACAGACGGGACGGAATATTTAATGCGTCATCCGACGTCATAGAGCGAGCTATATCTGCCTCGCCGTTCGTGCCAATCGCGTCATCGTTTGCAGTTTTACAACTCCGTCTCTCGTAAACCGTCGGCACTTTCTAGGGTTTTTTTAACGTCCCCAATTCTGCTTATTTCAAAATGCGCTATAAGGATGATTCGTTATTATATTCGAATCATATAGAAGTATCATAGCAAAGACTACGGTGATAAGTTTATAATCACTTATAAATATGAAATTAATAATAAATATCAGTCAGTCAGTCCAGTAAGAGAACTAAAGTTACCGACAAAGCCCGCCGGATCAGCAAGTTGAAGTGGCAGTGGGCTGGTCACGTATGTCGCAGCACCGATGGCCGTTGGAGCAGAAGAGTTCTGGAGTGTAGACCGCGACGCGGCAAGCGTAGCGTAGGACGTCCGGCCCGAGGGACCGACGACTAACGAGAGGTCGCTGGTGGAAGCTGGATGAAGAAAGTGGAGGACCGGGATATCTGGCGCAAATTGGGGGAGACCTATGTCCAGCAGTGGACTGCGATACGAAGCGAAGAAGAAGATACCTATGAGTAATATCTCGACAGACATTGGAATCGCTGTAAAGGTCATATTCAAGAGACAGTAGCCATTTTCTATGAGGGATGTTATGAGCTTATTTGCTTACGTTATATTTTTCAAGGAAGTAGGTAGCTATGTAACACGGGTCAGTTAACCCGAACACGTGTCAGCGGAACAGTAACGTATCTTGTGATCTCTGCTTACATTGCCAGCAAATCGCGATTGAATTGTTATATGTCACAGTCAAACTTATAACTGGCCAATAAGCTTTTTGACTGAATTTTGCAGTTAAGCTAAAACATGGAAATGAAAAAAAAACTGTGGATTTAACTTCTTAATAAATTTCTTCTACATTTCGAGAGCGATACGACCTGGCGTGTTTAAAGCGTACACACATTTAAAGAGCCGGCAACGCATTTCGGGACCTGAGGTCCTGCAAATGTTCATGGGCGGCGGTGTCATTTACCATCAGGTGAACCGTATGCTCGTTTGCCTTCTGTTCAATAAAAAAAAAAAAAAAAACATTGCCTTAAATATCACAGCATACATTTTCATCTTAGTAATACAAATTGTATTGAGAGGAAACGCTTGTTTATAAAATATAACAGATTTTAATGTTTGAATCAAATCTTTTTTATTCAAGATCAAGATATACATATTAAAAAAACATTCAATCAGCATGACGACTCATTTGGTGTAATAGTCGTGACGTCGGCTATTACACCAAGGGTTCCGGGTTCGATCCCCGGGCAGTACAAACATTTGTGTGCATATATATTTTTGTTTGTAATGGTCTGGGTGTTTCTATGTATAATATGTATGTATTTAAAAAAATACGCTAACTACAAGCTCCTCGCTTAATATGGAGCTAGATGGCGCTGTGTGAGCGTCAGTGGATATTTACTATTCAGCCTATCGCAGTCCACTGCTGGACATAGGCCTCCTCCATTTTGCGCCAGATATCCCGGTCCTCCGCTTTTCTCATCCAAATCCACCAGCGACCAGTGGATAATTATTATTATTCAATATTAAAATTCACACATTCATAAAAAGTCTTGCTGTTTTGTATGTTTTATATATTATTTCCCTATGTTTATGTAGCCTTACAGTCACCCTGGTTGAGGTCAACATATACTGGTTACTCAGTACACACATTTAGTACATTAAAGGTTATGTGATGTTATGAGAGGTGATGACGTCAGAGCGGATTATCCTGTTAGCCGGTTGAATGACACACGTGGACTGCATTGAGTAGGATGTCCTGACCGAGGATTCTGAATGAAAAACATACTCGTGTTTATGGATGTAAAAATTGCGGACGGAGTCTCGCTAACAACAAAAGTGTGTCAAAATTCGGTCAGCTTTTGTATGGAAAATTAAGACATTTGGCTCGCATCTGTCAACAGAGCCGAAAAAAAAGAACTAAAAAGAACATGACTTGAGGAATAATTGCCTGCAAAAACCGAAGTGATCAAAAGGAAAGAAAACAGGAATTTACTTTTCATAGTTAAATGAACATTTGACTACATATTTCTAGTTCAAAACATTAAAATTAATATATGTACCAGAAATATGAGAAATTATTTTTCAAAATGACATAGGCAGCAGCTGTTATTTCGGGGATACATTTTATATATTTGTGACATTCCGTATTTTTTGTACGTCCATGCTCTTTCTCTTCAACCTATCGCAGTCCACTGCTGGACATAGGTGACCCCCATTTTGCGCTAGATATTCCGCTCCTCCGCTTTTCTTATCCTGCCTCCACCAACGACCACACGTCCATGCTAGTATTATTAAAATTGGTAATACCTACGCCAAACGACGCATGGGTAGTTTTGCAGCGGTATATTTTTTTAAGCCAAAGTGATCGTGACGGTCAGTTTGCTTCCTTGTGATACTTCTGACCATTACAGATGAAGTGTTGGTGGAAATCAATAAACATATTTTTTATTTTCGTCAACACTGCCCTGCGCGCGTCACCCGGGACGGTAGATGTTAGGTCTCTCATGCCCCGTTATTTTACTAGCTACAATGCCTTCATCCCCAAAAACAGAAGTGCAAAATACTCTTATTTCGTGGGACGATATCTGGCTTTGTACCTGCCTAGACAGTCGTCTAGGCAGGTACAAAACCAGATATCTCTGCCAGATATACTGAGTCTCAGTACCGAGTGGTTGAAACCTGCCCGGAGTTGCTCCGCCCTGAGTTAACAATAGTAAAATAACCGCTTCTTCAAAGAACCGAGAAACCCAATATGGATTTAAAATACGTAAATGATTTCATGGTCGTTAAATGCGACTCTTTAGTCTGCTATGCATTCATAAATCATGTAGGAGTGTTGATAGAATGAAAAATGGTGGAGACATATAACAAAACTTTTGTTAGTTAAGTGAACAAGAGCGTCGGTGGCTCATTGGTGTGGACTGTTGCCTTCAGATCTGGAGAGCGCAGGTTCTAATCCCGCCACTTACCAATGTGTTTAAAAATCTTCGAAATTATATGTAACTACCTATGCACGGGTAGACTCGTGCTCTTCGGTGGGGATACTTGGATACTTCATATCCCGTCCAAGTGTTGGACTTAGGGTCCAATGCACGTTAAGTGTTGCCATAATCTTCATGCTTGGCAGGCTGGTTGGAAATAGCTGTACATAGGTACCTAACCCATAGAGGTTAGGTGTACTAAGAGAGCACTGCTATTCGTTTTCTGCTGAATTTTTGTCCTTTATTTGCCTGACATGGCACTGGCGGGAAAAGTAGGGGACATTGTATTCTAACTATATGACTATCGAATTATATTCTCTTAGAATTTCTACTCGTTTAGGAATCAGTTGCCATAGTGATGACTAGCTACAGTAGGTAACAGGTTTTGTATAGAGATATTCAGTCACTTATATTAAATACATCTATATTTTTGTTCTATATCTGATGGTAACAATAAAAATTGAGTATTGAGTAATGACAGAGACATAACTCCGAGAAACTAGTCCGTTGCCGACCTTAAAACTACTAACCCAACTGAAGACTTATAAAGTAACATATTCTGGACATAAAACATTACCGCCGTCAGAAAAACAACAATAGCCAAGGCTTATTGGTTATTGTTGAACAATAACTATCAATTCTATTCAAGGAAAATGGTTTACAAAGAAGACCATATATTTTAGTTATACAATGTAAAAGATGTTGAGCAAGATAATGAAGACTGATTGTTTGAAGCGCGCAGTGATTATGTACACCGGTAAAATGTACGTCATGAGCGTTGGCGCCGAAAGGAGCGCCCTAAAAACTGTTGTATTTTTAGGGTTTACGCGGGGACCTTGCAAATGATGGGTAAGATGTAAATCTCGACGTATTTAAGCAGTAATTTTAGCAGCCCTAACCGACTGCCCGTCTGGCGAGTCTCGATTCCAATTAGGTTTTCTATTTTCGAATGCGCGCAGCTAGAACAGTCCTGCGCGAGCACGCCGGCCGTCTCGTTGCTCAAACGTTTTTAACTGCACTTTAGTGCGTTTAAATTATGCCATAAACAATAACGAGCAATTAAACGCAAATATGGCGGCCGATGACATACGAATGTCAAAATTGCCGCGAAAACTTTGATGACGCGAGTGGCCAGTTAAAGTTCATGTTTGACCAAGGAGTTCAGTTTTTCGACATGTCAGTGTTGGTGCCGTGATGTTTATTTTTGTTTTGATGCGTGACAGCTGTGTTTGGTTTTTGGCGGGACGACGCGTTCGTTCAATCTAAATAGTAAATAATGCAGAATCTATTTGTTTTCATAATATCCAGTTGACGGAAACCGTTGGCGAGCTTTGAATAATTAATTACTCATGCTTATTAATAATAATTTTACATAATTTATTTCGTAATTTAGGTTTTTACTTTGACTTTTTAAAATTGATGATTTGATGTGCGGCTAAAAGGAGTTATAATGGCACATTACAAAAGAAAAATAATTTGATTTTAATGAAACATTGTTTTACCTGTTAGACGGCTGCGGGCTTTCGTAGAATCAGGGTTATCTTTTTGCGCTCACACGTATGTGTATATTTTTATTGCGTTTTGTCATATTATCCTTTATTGAAACCTGTTCTCGCGTGGAAGATAACTTATGGGCTTTTAAATGAATAAGTTACTAACCGTCTACTACCTACATTAACCCGTATTAAACGTAAAAAAATAATTGAAAGACACACACTTAGCATAAGCCATGGTGATGAAGACACCATGACTTAGATGATGAGAGTAGGTGTGTTAACCATTGTATTCTAATCTGCCGTTACTACACACTAAAAGCATATATTTTATGAACATAGATTGTATAAATATGTTACGCGTCCATGTATAGGCTCGTGTTAATATTTGAACGAAATATATGTCAAGATAATGTAACAGTTTGGCTTGGCATCTCGATCACTATCTGACATCTTTGTTTTCTGTGATAAAAGATTCCATATTTTTAGCAACAAATTCGTTATCTATTATGGTGCAATATTAAACATGTTTTCATCTAAAACTGTTGTGATCAATTAATAGTTAGTTGGTCAACTGTTGTGAACAAAGAAGTGGTCACTTCTTTCAAACCGAAGTAATATTAGGCATGGTAATTCAAGTTTGTTTCGCTTTAGTGTGAAAACTATTTGTGAAACTGTAAAAAAAATTGGCGGTATTACATGCCTATGCTGTGCAGCCTCACTGAAGCCTGTACCCTGCAGTGAGTCGTAATCATCATTAGCTCATTAAAAGTGCCACCGAGGGGCATGAGCCTACCCGTATAGGGTGTTTAGGCCTTAGTCGTCCACGCGGGTCCAGTGCGGGTTGGACGACTTCACGCACAACCTTTGAATCTCTTCGCAGGAGTGCGCAGGTTTCCTCACGAAGTTTTACTTCACCGTAAGGCCGTCGGTTAAGAAGAAACATAGGATACTTATTAAATAATTTCCTGGTTTTCATTGTTTTAACCAAAGATTTTTATTATTAATTCTGTGGTTGTAACTTAACCGAATATACAACTACTTATAAACTTGATTAGACTTAGATACTGCAATTCAGGTGTAGGAGTCTAGCACAAAACCTATGCCATTTTTTTAGTTGTATACCTTATTAATGGAAATAAATAAACGTTATTATTTGATTATATGTACGTTATCCGACGCTCTTACGATGAAGGAAAACATCGTGAGAAAACCTGAGCACGCCTGCGAAGAGATTCAAAGGTTGTGCGTGAAGTCGTCCAACTTGCACTGGGCCCGCGTGGACGACTAAACACCCTATACGGGTAGGCTCGTATTCCTCGGTGGGAACGTTTCATGAGCTGATGATGATGATTTGCATACAAAGGATTGACTAACTGTCCTTATCTTCCGTTTTTAAGCACCAAGTTTCGCTTTAATTCTAGTGTTGAAAACAACTAGCACAGCGTTGTTCCCCTGCGCACGCGCATCCGTAAACAATGTGATACGATCCAGATATCGAACAGGCATTTTTGGTTCAGCACAAGAGAACAATATAAACGAAACATTCTTCATTTGATGACCTATTTGGTGTAATGGTTGTGACGTCAGCTATTACAACAATGGTTCCGGGATTGATTTCTGTGTTTAACACAGAAATCATTATTGTGAATGTATGTCTGTTTGTAAAGATGAAAATGACATAAAACCACAGATAATTTAATACATACTATAATAAAACCAAGGTTCTATGTTATCTGTTTTATTAAGTAGCTTGTGTACATATATAAAGTACGTTTTTAGTTTAGGGTTTATTGGCATTTTAATCAAAGCTTTGAAGCTTTGAGCAAAGGGATTTGAATCTGCGCCCTACCGATCGGAGGCAACAGTCCACACCATTGAGCCATCGACGCTCATGTTATCTTATTTTATGATACCTTATAATAAATAAAAAAGCCATGAGATCACGGTGGCGCAGTAACCCCTACATATAAATAAATAAATATCTACTGACATTCACACAGCGCCATCTAGCCCCAAGTTAAGCGTGAAGCCTGTATTATGGGACCTAACAACGGATAAACATACTTTTATACATTTTTTTTGTAAATACATACATATTATACACAGAAAACACTCAGACCATTACAAACAGACATGTTCATGCTCACAAATGTTTGTACTGCCCCGGGATCGAATAGAATTATATATATATATATATATATATATATGCGCTGTATGTTATAACAATCGAAAAGTTCCATAGATTCGACCTTATGATTCTGTGCCATTGACACTGAACTGACGTCATCTGGAGAGCACGCATCTCTCAGTACCATATATACACTCGCGTGCAAGTAAATCGACTCAAGCCTCAGTACGCATAACAAGTGATATAACTAAAAATGCCTTATTATACTCTATATAATTTTACATAATTAAAGCCTAGTAATTGAGCTTTAAAATGGTGTAAGTTGCATGAAAATCGATTCAGTAGTTAGTAAAAAAGGTTAATGCTAATGATAATGTAAAAAATGTTGAAAATTCATACAATTTCACAGTATGGGGTATTGTTTTAAATAAAACAAAATGTGCGTAAGATAAAAAATATTCGTGTCAATATTTGTATTCCCTCCTCTAGCTCTGATCACTTTTTAATGGATGATTGTGGTATTCGACCCCACTCTTCTACCAACGCAGTCTTGAGCATTGATGTTTGTCGGAGCTGGTCTCTAACTTTCCTTTTGAGCTCGTCCCATTGTGCTCAATGGGATTAAATGGGGCTGAGCGCTGGCCAATGCATAGTGTGAATTCCAACTTCGTTCAGGAATCAGTGTGGCCCGAGCAGTGTGACATCGGGCATGTCATGCATCAAGATGAAATTTTCCCCAATAAAGCCTTGATAAGGGACAACTGATCAGTAGAACTTTTCAATGTAACGATCACTGGGTCAGACCTCCTCCCCCTCCCCCAGGAACGAAAACAAGGTCCGTTTGGCCTTCTAAGGAAATTCCAGCCCACATCATGCAAGATCCGCCACCATATGCAACGGTTTCCACAAAGCAGCACTGTGAAAACCGTTCACCGGGACGACGGTATACCCGACCTCTCCTGTCGCTGCCATGGAGACACATCCTCGTCTCATCTGTAAACAGGACTGACTGCCATTGCTCTATGCTCCAATCCAAATGTTCTCGAGCAAAGTGAAGGCGTGCTTGACGATGAGCTGTGGTCAACTTCGGGCCTGTAGCGGGTCTTTTCGGAGTAAGGTTAGCTTCTTTCAACCTTCTTCTAACTGTCCACTGACTGACAGTCACCCCGCGAACTTGACGTAGCTCCTGCTGCACATCTACGCCGGTAAGGTGTCGATTTCGGAGAGAGGTCGAGAAAAAACCGGTCGTCACGCTCCGAGGTGCACCGGCGTCGGCTGGTATTAGGCCTCCGAGTGAAGGCACCAGTCTCTTGAAACCTTCTGTATACTCTCGAGACAGCGGACTGACTCATATTCAAACGACGAGCGACTTCTCGCTGGTTCAACCCTTCTTGCAACAGGGCAACGACTTGAGCGGCTTCTTCAGGTGTTGTATCCATAATTTTCTTCAAATGACGGCTTTAATTTGCAGAGATGTGTTCAGGTCAACGTCTAATGCGACTGATAAGAAAAAAACNATTATTTTGTAAACACTGAAACTGACCGGTTAGGACCAATATAGGATTATTAGTTCTGTGGAGAACTCAGAGGAAACTCTACAATACCTTATCGATTATAAGAACCTTATGTAGAGATATTTAATTTGAAGTTTCATACTCGTATAGTGTTTCTTAAAGTCATTTCTAATGAACTAATAGTAATGTTAACGACGTGGGGGTGCATTTTATGTTATGAAACCTCTCACTCAGGTTTGATTGCGCTACATCTATAAATTGATGTACGGCTGATTTGATAACTATTATGAGATTGGACTTGTGACACGTTATTAACAAATTACAAAAGATACCCGCTTTTATTTATCGGAAGAGTCAATAAATCATTGTTAATTTTTCTTGGGCTTTTAATAGTCATTTGAAAAAAAATATTGAATTTACAACCATTATTAACTTACATATGTATGCTAAGCGTGACTATTTCATTGTATTGAAATTACAATGTATGTGATAAAAAGATGGCTGATTGGTCTCCCTCATGAAATCTATTTACATGTACGAACGTGATCTAAAATATACATAAGTAAGCTAAGTATTCGATGTTCGAACGGCATAAGGGTCTTTGATATCCAATGAAGCCGTCTGCCCTATAGAATACATTGCCTGCATGGTTAAGAATTTTATGTACTTCAAGAAAATGCCTAGCGTTGTTACCGCATATTAAATAGACAAATGTGCACTGACATTCACACAGCGCATCTAGCCCCAGACTAGGCAAATAGCCTAATATGGGTACTAAACAACGTATACACATACTTTATATTTTTTTTTTGGAAATCAGCAACAGCTTATTAAAGTCTACACCGAGGGGCACGAGCCTACCCGTAAAAGGGTGATTAGGCCGTAGTCGTCCACGCGGGCCCAGTGCGTATAGGCCGACTTCACGCACAACCTTTGAATCTCTTCGCAGGCGTACGCAGGTTTCCTCGCGATGTTTTCCTTCACCGTAAGAACGTCGGATAACGTACAAATAATTTTGAAACTTCGAAAAGACATTGGTACGTGGCGGGATTTGAACCTACGCCCTCCAATTTAGAGGTATCCCTCCATACCAATGAACCGCCTACGCTCACCAACCGCCAGTCATTCGCATCATACGAGACTTTTTGTTGAACTTCACCTTTGGCTACCGCGTAGAAGGAACTCTTTCACCGTATCTACTTTGAGCCGGAGTCCCGCAAGATCTACTATCTCCGCTATTGTTCTCGTTGTACGCCAACGACAATCCCAAATATGCAGCCGTGCAGTTAGCCCTATTTGCGGATGTATTACTCCGCTATCTATTACTCCGACTGCCGCTAAGACCTTAAGAGTTTGGTTTAGGAAATGGCGCATCGAGTTGAACCCCAAAAAAATTTCAGCAATGCACTCTTCAGGAGGACCATCACGAGACGTTCCAAAAACTTAGCTTTAAAAAGTATGCGACCTCAACAGATCACTATTTAGCCCACCTGTCTTGGAGAAGCAGTCAAATACTAAGGCGTCACATTAAATCGGGGCTTTCTTTCGCAAAACACTAAGACAGCCAGGAAAAGAGCTGCCTTCTTTCCAAGGAAGACTATATATATCTAAGAAGGAAGAGTAAAATGTCACTTAGAAAAAAGTTAAAAATACGGTGGTGTCGTCATCGCACCCGCAGATCCTTTGTTGAATAGTTTCCAGCGAAATCAAAACTAAAGTCTACACGCCGCAGCAAACTCTCCCTGGTATATTAGTAACATAGACCTACATAGGAACCTTGACATCCTCTCTATTAAGTCATTTATGAAAGAAGCGTCCCGTTCACAGATTTCCCAATACAGGAGATGGGGCAAGCCGCGTTTAAAGTGCGACAACTGTAAGCTCAACGAGTATACACTGGCTACCAGTTTACGCTTTGTGAGACGAGTCAAGACGCACGAATATTAGAAGAAATTACCGTTTTTTCCAAATGCCATCCTGTGCATTGCAACATGCCATTCGCAATGAATCAGTAAATTTACCAAGTATAATAACTTTTTCACAGGTAAGAACCGAAAGAAATTGCGACACTGGGACTGCCTATAAACTTGGCGGCTTGCCCAGTCTAATGTATATTCTGATGTCTGAGGTCCCGCCTCTTCTTAGATAACACGTTCAATCACAACAATCCGCTCATTGCCAAGGCGACAAACTACCTGCCCATGAAGGGTGTTCGATTCAAGCATCGCCGACCGAGGTAGATGACGCTATCACAGCGGTCAACGCGCCTTACACTCACACTCAACACTCTGTACATAGTACACGAACATTATGGCACTGCATCCGCCGCATGGTTCCTAATCCTCACAACGTCTCACTCCATCACAAAGTCGACAGGGACAGCACAAACTCGAGTTTCGAGACCCTAAGAACCGTCTTCTTCCTATTTCGATAGGTCTCCGTAAGCAGTCTCGTGCCATAAGGAGCTAATCATCTCATCAGTCAGCTAGTCTCCCCATTTACACCCAGTATCCTTGTTAAGGACATCTGCGGCCACCAAGACCACCAATAAAATCCATTTTAAAATGTGTATGGCGTTATCCAGATGCATGGCAACAGAGCCAGATATCGATCCGTGAAATTTGAGTGTTACTTGTGTGTATCGGTAAGATGGCACCAATTGAAGTTACTGGGTATACGAGACCACACATCTGTCGTCTCAGGTGACGGGCGCAGGGCAACGATGACAGAAAGTAATAACTATCAACAGTTATTGCGTCAGTTATAGTACAGAATCTGTCAAGGGCAGGCATGTCACTAACTATGAAGTGAGCGAACCGGTCGTTCAGATTTCTTCAAAACAACAAAAACACCCTAATGAACCAATGCTCTGAAGAAATCTTCAAAAACCACTTCAAAATTGTCCCATTAAAATTCTTCGCCCTCAATTTTAATAAAGCAACTAAAGAAATTACAGTCAATTATCCTTAAAGCTTGTAAACCTAAAGAAGACAACGGTTGCGTCAGTTTTCAGTAGTTATTTACCTGTCCACCTGACATGCGCAGGCGCCGGTCCATCGTCATGTCAAGCGCCAGTGACAACGCGATCTCGGCCGTGGACGCACGTATCCGTTGCGCTCGGTGCTTCAACGCACGTGTATTTGTGAGTAAATATTCGCCGGCCAATCAGTTCAATTGATGCTGTGTGTGTTCAGTGTTCATATTGGATTGCTACATTTATCGGACACGCCGATTTGGTATGCACCAGTCGATTTTGTTTGTTTTGATGATTGTATAGTTTACGGTGACACGAATTTCCCACATTCAATTGTTATGTTTCATGTGAAGCTTTAATAGTTTTGATGGCATCAATGAGCGGCACTCGTTAAGATGTTAAGTGTCTATTACAAACGTTTATGTCGCAATCCAGTTCTTATTATGAATAGCGTAAGTGTTATTATTGATTGTGACAATTATGGGTGGACGAGTTGTTTGAAGAGATAATGTTTATTGTCCACTCTTAAAATCATACAACCTCACGTACTGTTTGATGAACAATGTCGAGTTCGTCATACAGATTTTGTATGACATACTTGAGCTAGATTATATTGCAAACATTCATGCTCGTACTTAATATCTTTATATTTTTGGTTCATATTAAAAAAATGATAAATTAATAGCATTGTGTATGATAACAATGTTAAAGATAATGATGATAATCTATTGTAAAACAAATCAAATATATTCAAAATGCGATACCAAAACATAAGTATTGAAATCAAGGTTTTCAAAGACCGTGGTTATTTATCCTCGGTTTGTTTGTTGCTTGCTTATTAAATACGAAAAAAATATTGTTGTGCTTTTTATAGTAGCTATGTTAAGTGTTAAGTAGTACTACTCTTTTCAATCTGATTTCACGTATCAAATGTGAAGGCAAAAGTATCGGTAGATTTTCTATACACCTATTAATAAACTTAAAAAAATTATCGTGAAAGAGATATATATGGAGTAAAGTTATTATACACTTAAAAAAGCTACGATTCGACGGTAAAAATTACTGAATTACCAAAGAAACGTTAAGAATGAGTAGCAATATAAAACAAAAATAATAGACAACGAAATACTGTAACGAAAAACTATCATAACGAAAGAAAACCCTACAATTACTCGGCAAGTGCATATGCACGAAGTGGCTACACTAATACAAACTACAACACTAATACAAAACATACAACCCTAAATTGAGCATTATTCCACCACTGACCTCGTACAATAGAGTTAATAAAAACTGTCCAACTGCCATTTTCAACGTCCTATTCAACAATTTAGCACGGAGCATGTACGTTATTCGCGTGTACTGCTGTCTAATTAATCGATGAGACCGGCTTTATCTAACTGTGGGTTTACATTCATTCCGTATTAGTCACGCCATCAAAATAATAATAGTTGTCAGTTTTAGCATTAATATTAATTGTTCTTGCTCTTTTGATTAACAACGGTTACGCGAAAGTTAATCTTAAGAATTTAGAACTTAAAAAATAAATTTTCTACAGGTGTTCTTTTTCTGTAACAATAGTTATGTTATGTTTGGGGAGAAAAGCGGCCCGGCACATGCCGGTTACACGAATAGGGACTGTGCGAACCTACAGGGATACGCGACGATGGCCCCCGCCGGCGGGGGCGGAATCTCGGTTGTCGATTTGTGGAGTGTAACTTTACTATATCTGATGTCTCAATACCAAAACAACCTTATTAGGGTAAGTAACCTCAAAATATAAATGAAACAATAGTAAAACGGTTAACCTAAGAAAACCATACATAGATAATAAATGAGATCCGCTACGCAAATTCCAAATATATATAAGTGAAATGTAAATACCATTTAAGGTTCGCAGTTATCTATTGAATGTTTGAAATGGTAGAGTTGGAAGACGTTGAAGTGTTTGCTAATGGGCCTATTTTAACCAAATATACTTAATTAATAGCCTGAGTAGAATTTTAATACAAATAGGTTATATTGTCATTTAATTGTATGAGTTCTTGAGCAAAGCTCACGTAGTGTGTGATGCCCTTCTTTCAGATGAACTGATGTCTACTTATTAAAATTATTTTTTTCTAAATCTTCTATTCTAGATTCAAATCCTCTTTATGTAATGTATAATGTCATAATAATTGAGAAAATTTAAAACATAATTTTTAAAACTTTGTTTTAACTGATCATTTATAGAAATGTTGTCATATGTCGGATGCAACTATATACATCACGGTCAAAGGAATACCCGGAATGTTTCTGATATTGATAATAACTCCCAACTGCTGAATCACACGTCGTTATTTATCAATAATGACAAACACGACAGTGGGGGCGTAGAACGTTATAGATATTGGACTTCTAATATAGCCTTTAAATAGGAAAATATTCAAAGTGAAAGTACAAGTGTAAACATTTTAAATATAAATTTCTATTAACTTATCAAATAGTCACTGACATCAATCGTAAAAATAAAAACAAAACTAAAGTTTTCATTGAACAATATAATAAAACAAAACCTTAATCCAGCATTGACCCTAGTTGCGAAAACAAACTCAACGGTTAATTGATAAAAAAGGAATCTGTAACAGATCATAATGGCGTTACAGGTGACCTCAAACGCAAACCTTGACCTAAGACTACTCTTGATACAGATCTTTATCGGAATGTGGTGCAAACTGGATTTGCAAAAGTGAACTTTAAGATTAATGTATTAAGGTTAGAAGGTGCAGCATTAGATTGCTTACCACCTGTTCCGACGCTGAAATGCAGTCAAACGTAAATGACATCCGATGGGATATTTAAGGCGCATTTTAAGACCCATTTTACTCGTATATTGTAATGTAACGACTTATTTTGATTTTTATCACGTCCAAGTAAACTCTACTAAAACAATCCTAATAATATTTTCCTTGTACTCGTAATATATAAAATGGAATATAATTGTTATTTCATAAAATTATTTGTAATGGCTATCAAAGAATAATAAAGTCAAAATTTTTATTGTTATATATAATAACGATAAAAGCGTGCCAGCGTGTCTGCAACTTGTGCAGACACGCTGGCCCCTTCCCATCTACATGGTACAAACAACAGAGCTGGTGCGGCTTGTGAAGCGGCTGAAAAAGCCAAAGCATGCAAATACAGGGGTCTGGGCTCCGAATATGATTTTGTTCCGTTCGGTGTCGAGACCCTTGGTCCGTGGGGTCCTAGTGCTTTGAGGCTTTTCAAAGAGATTTCCAAAAGGTTAGTCGACGTCACAGGTGACCGAAGATCTGGCAGCTACCTTGGACAAAGAATCAGTCTGGCAATCCAAAGGGGTGACGCTGCCAGTATTTTCGGAACTTTGCCGAAAGGGACTTCTTTTAATTATATTTTATAGTTTTAATTATTTATTTTTAAGTGTTTAGGGTGTGATATATTTTAGTTACCATTTTATCATCTATTTAGATCTATATAATACTTAACTGCTTAATAATACTTTTGTAGATTATATTTTTATTTATAACGATATGAATTTGAAATCTTTTATATCTACTAATAACGGGTCCTTATGTTTGTTCTAAATGACTTGCTCTTGTATCGAAATAACACTGTCTACTCTTAGATAGAAGAATTAGTAGACTTGCTACATTGTCTCTAGATTTCTTAATGAACCGACTGGAGAATATAAATCGTACCCACAGCGACAGGATGTTAACACTCCGTATGTGGGTCAAGGGAATTCTTAGCACTGTCTCCCTCTTGACTGTGGAATCATTGACCTGTAATATTGCAGAGCACGAAGTACGCTATTACACTGTTGAACTTGATATTTTTTCCTCGTATTATTCTTTAAAACTTCATCGTATTTTAATCAATAATTCGGTTTTTTTTTCGAACTGACTACTGCTGTTGGCCGCAGATGGCCTTTACAGCTTCACCGGGCAAGTGGCGAGCGCAGATGGCTCTCAGCCAAATATGGCTCTCAGCCACCAATAATTCGGTTTTTGTATTCTATACTACATTTTGTTTAGTTATTAGTTATAATCTAAAAACAATCGGGCTATGTATTATTTCTATATAATTAAAAAGGAAAAAATACACAAGTTTTGAAGGTCCAATCCAAATAATATTATTAATTCAATATGTTGTTGCTTGATTACATTTATGATCAATTTTGCTCTTACAATAACCAGTGTAATTTTTGGGTATAATTATTGACAGTGCCTTCCTTTTTGAAGTTTAACTTAGTAATTTTTTAACATTTTTGCTTTCTAAATAATTTTTAAATCTCAAGTCAAAGTTGCCTTCCTTTATTATTAATAATAAGCATTTATTTTCAGATTACAAATTGATACATTGATTAGTAGGCACATAATTATAATTAATATTATTGTTAGTACAAAACACACATAACAAAACAACATACAAAACATTTCATCTCTGCATCTGCCGATCACATACATCACTCTGTGTCAGCAAACGCACGAAATCTTTACTAATATCTATACTAATATTATAAAGCTGAAGAGTTTGTTTGTTTGTTTGAACGCGCTAATCTCAGGAACTACTGGTCCGATTTGAAAAATTCTTTCAGTGTTAGATAGCTCATTTATTGAGGAAGGCTATATATCATCACGCGTCAAGCAATAGAAGCAAAGCAGCAATGAAGAATGTTTCAAAATCCGGGGGGAAATTTTCTTACTTGGAGATTCCGCTGCGTACGCTGCGTAAACGGTTAAAGTTTCACAAAAGTAATGTAACAGAGTATTATTATCCTTTTAAAGGTCTACAAAAAAGTCCGCGACAGCATATGTCTATCTTTTAAGGTTAGCTAACATATTTTTTGCTAATTTTTTTTCTAAAATAATGCATCATTTTGCGAAGCTATTTTCATAAATATAATATCAATCCTTATCCAAATAAATACTTTTTTATCACAAGTATTTGATTTTAAACAAAATTGCCCTTTATCATTCAGTTTAAATGAATAATACCCCATGAGATATCGCAGTTTTAACTCACCTATATAAACGAAGTAGCGGGTTAAAGAGAGCGTTAGGCCAAAGTAACTATTTCACGGGGACGAAGTCGCACGCAAAAGCTAGTGTTTGAATATAGGAGAGTCGTCGGTCTCCGTTATACTCTTTAGTATACTGTTGGGGATCCCTCGCAGTCTCTTAACACGATGCTATCTTTTTTCTTAGAACTGCAGAGAAACTATCAGTTCTTGAATTATTAGCTGCAAAATATAATATTTTCGTGATATATTTATAATATTCTTTTAAATTTACACACACTTTTTACTGATTACAGAAATTACCGTTTCATGATCACGGACTAAGTGATGTCAAGTCGACGACAGTTTATCAGATTGACGTTGTTTTATTGATTGGCTATAAAACTGTATCGTACAAAGAGGCAGTGACGATATCTAACTTACAGTGAATATTGATTCAATCAGAAGCCTGTATGTAATTCTTAATTAGTATTGCATAAAAATGACCTTACCGTCTCCCTATTCTGGTTGTGAGTATTTTGGATTACGTCAGTTGATATCTGATCAGGTAACGATAGGGAAACTTCCATAAATATTGTGTATGTTACAGTGTACAGGACGGTCAAGACGGTTACCTGATGGTAAGTGATACGCCTGACCATCACAGAGATTGATGGAGACCAACAACTAATATCAATTATTATTTCATCATCGCCGCACTGCGCCCGAAACCCGCGACAACAGATGTTAAGTCTTATACCCGGTAATTTACTAAAATCTCCTTTGATTTTTCCTACAAGGAAAATATAGTAGTTGTGTACTGTGGACACATCAAGTCATTATTATATGTTAACACCGCCCTGCACCTGTCACCCGAGACGACAGATATTAGGTCTATACCCGAGTTTTACTGGCTACAGTGCTCTCATGCCAAAATACAGAAGTGCAAACACTCCTATTTTCCGGTCGATATGGCACTGTGGTGATACCTATACGATCAGTACTGAGTCTTCCATCTATTAAAGATATTTTGAGTTTAAGTTAACATTAATATTTGACTCAATTTAAAATCTCTTAATATAATAATCTTGTGTAGAAGTAACGAATTTACAGACTAATAAATAATAATATCTACTGACAATCACACAGCGCCATCTAGCCCAAGTTAAGCGTAAGCCTGTATTATGGGTACTAAACAACGGATAAACATACATGTATAAATTTTTTTTTTTGTAATACATACATATTATACATAGAAACACCCGACATTACAAAGACATGTTCATGCACACAAATGTTTGTACTGCCCGGGGATCGAACCCGGAACCCTTAGTGTTGCGGCCGACCTCTCACCGCAACACCAAATGGGTCGTCAAAAAACTTTCGCCTTTATAACTGATTCATAGACTACTCAAGTTCAGTGTGACTTAAGTATACATTTCTCACGGCTTTGATAACATCAGTTTTGGAGTCAATGTCAACATTACAGCTTGACCATGGCGACTGGCCTGAGGCTCTCGTAATGATGGGTCACGGAGAAGTCCTTTCTCTATGGTAGGACACAGGCCTTGATTATCGCACATACCAGTTATTATACCATAGACTTTGATAGAGCATAGATAATTGAGTAGCCTCATTATGTGTTGAGAAACTATTTTTTATGCCATAAGTGATGGACAGTCAGTGCGCTAAACTGGCGGTAAGTGATACCCTGACCATGACAGAAGCAATGATGAAGGAATTATAACAGTAGTTAGTCATTATGAGACTTTCTACACTGCTCTGCGCCCGTCACCCGAGACGACAGATGTTAGGTCTCTTATACCCGGTAATTTGACTAGCTACAGTGCCCATATCCCGAAACACAGAAGGGCAAAACACTCCTATTTAATGAGACGAAATCTGGCACTGTTTGAAATCTCCCTCACTTAAATGTCAATTAAATAAAGCAGATTAAAATTACAGTTTCTTTAACAAAATGGCGTACAAGTACACCTATAATTATTTACTGTTGTTTGTTATTTAAAATAAACAATGCAACAGTAACAGATAAAATGTGTCGCAATGCATACTTATTGATTGCATGTTATGGTGTAATCTGTTATTAAGAGTTTGGTATGAGGATGCAATGTTTCCTCATGTTAAATGGAATATTATCGTAAAGGATCATTTTACAAGTCAATTATATACATAACATATAAGAAAATGTGTAACAAGATTGGCACTCATCTTTGTTTGAACATCGGTGGCTCATTGGTATGGACGTTGTCTTCCAATTTGGGGGGTGCAGGTTCACTCCCGCCACGCAACTGTCTTTTCCAATTTCCGAAGTATTATGTAACGTATAAATCATTTAGTAGGCGCACGCCTACGACGAAATTCAAAGGTTGTGCGTGAAGTCGGCAAATCTGCACTGGGTCCGCGTGGACGACTAAGGCCTCATCACCCATACGGGTAGGCTCATGCCCCTCGGCGGGGACGTTTAATGAGCTAATGATGATGATATAATATGTTGGTGATTTTCCTGGTTGTCTGAACGCACAGGGTACGCACTGCTTATTAGTATATATGGAACTCACGCTACTGCTCAGTATCAGACTTCCATTTAGTAACTAAGTAATCTTACATTTATTAGCAAGTACTATGTGAATTAATAATTAATTACATTCTATGTCATTTTTGACGACCCATTTGGTGTTGCGGTTGGGAGGTCGACTGCACCACGAAGGGTTCCGGGTTTGATCCCCGGGCAGTACAAATATTTGTGTGCATGAACATGTCAGTTTGTAATGGTCTGGGTATTTTCTATATATAATATGTACGAATTACCAAAAAAAAATGTATATAAGTATGTTTATCCGTTGTTTAGTACCCATAATACAGGCTTCACGCTTAACTTGGGGCTAGATGGCGTTGTGTGAATGTCAGTGGATATTATTTAATTTTTAGACATTGTAACATGCATTAACATCTATGTATAATACTTAGTACATATTAATGGTATTTAGTAACTAATATGTTACTACAGTTTTAATTTAAAACAGAGCAGACGACGTTTAATTTGTAACTCTCTTATCAAGTGTTCTTCGTGTCATTCTTAGTGTCAATATAATTAAAATAGAAACACACAATTAACCGGTAATCAATATTCAAATGACGGCGTAAATTCAGCAACTTGGCGTCGTGTTAAGAACCGAAAATTTCGGATTATGCAAAATTCTGTTTTGTTAATTGAAAGCGCAGTTGTAACAAGTAATTGCTCAGAAGCGAAGACTTTTTTGTTACTAAGTTTATCGGACGGTCAGGATAATCATGTGATGGTTGTGATACGTATGACTATGACAGAGCGACATAGAAGGAGACAATAACTGATAGACAGTTATTATTCTCCATTAACGCCGCACTGCTCCCGTTAATTGAGACAACAGATGTTAGGTCTCTTATACCCGATAATTCCTCTAGCTACAGTACCCTCATCCCAAAACACAAAAGTGCATAGTACTCCTATTTCACGGGCCTCTATCTGGCACTGCGGTGGTACCTACCTAGACGACTCAGTATCGAGTCTACCATCTAGTATGTAAGTGACAATCGAATCCTATAACGCTAGTAGGTTGGGATTAAAGGACATTGGGGACTCCCAATGTCAATGCTTTTGGAATCTAACCCAACCTTCATCATCTCTCTCTCTCTTCAACCTATTGCAGTCCACTGCTGGACATAGGTCTCCCCCATTTTGCGCCAAACATCCCGGTCCTCCGCTTTTCTCATCCAGCTTCCACCAGCGACCTTTCGCAAGTCGTCGGTCCATCGGGCCCGGAGGGCGTCCTACGCTACGCTTGCCAAGACGCGGTCTCCACTCCAGAACATGTCTGCTCCAACGGCCATCGGTTCTGCGACATACGTGACCTTCATCATCATAACAGCCATATTACGTCCACTGCTGAACATAGGCCTCCTCAAATATCTCCACCTCCCGTATCGGAGC
>PQWD01014047.1:0-77836 GCA_019425675.1 Leucinodes orbonalis | reverse complement strand
TGACAAAATAATCACATACCGGCTTCGGAAAGCATTTTTTTTCTCTAAATGACTATTACCTTTAAAAGTTCACCGCGAAGGTGGCGAGCGCTGGCTTTCAGCCTTATTTAGTCAACTACTTGTAGCGTAAGGGCATCCCAGAGCGAGATTCAAACATCGGCTTAGGGCGTTGCGGGGAGGGCTATTCACGATTTACGAAAAAAGACCACTGCACGAAGTTTAGGTACCTTTGGAGTGCGATGGTGGCAACACGCCGGAAATAATTTGTTGTCAGTGGTTTAGAGCATGGGTACTAAACCACTGATCTGATAACACACTACAGGATAAATGCTTAGTTTGGGGTTGCGCTGTGTGAGTGTCTGACGATATTCATTTATTATTTATTGTTGGATATACTGCGCAAAAAGATATATTATAGGATATATCATCTTGCGCAGTGCGCCGCTATTTTAGGTCATCGTTTAAAAATCGTACTATAACGTTGTTAGGGAGAACAGAAGTCACTGAAAGCCGTTGGTGCCTTTCGAGGTAAGGCACTTAAAAATATAAGTTGGATTTGCCTAAAATCTTAGGAATATCCTAACGACTACGGTCGTTGACACTCTCTCGATAACTAAGCATTAACGACTGTTGTTTTCACTTTACTAATAACGTTAAGTCGAAAAATACATCTGGCAGCTTTAATGTTTGGCGTAATAGTCACGGGCAAACCTAAGTATCTATTCGAAAAACTTGTATGGCCCAGGATGCAGAGATCATGAAAGGAGGGCTGCACCTACATCTTAGTTACTCCAAAACATCGGAGCGCAGCATTTCGTGGTTCCTTTAGGTACGCTGCTTCACGTTGCTGGAACGATCTGCCGCCACCCTTGCGTAACCTAAAAACTATTAGCGCATTAAAAAAACATCTTAAACGATTATACATTTCATTACAGAAGAAGTAAATTTAAAATACTCACTGTTGGTATGCTTACGTTGGCGATTGGTTGGTTTTCACACGTATGTGTGGCACGCGTGAGGCGGAGTATCCCGAAGCGAATTCATTGTTTGCCCTTTTGCATATTTGTTGGGCTTATTTATTTATTTGTGAGGTTATTGTGGAAATGTGCCATTGCGTGGCAGGGCGTCGTTATTGAATTTCACGAAAGGTTTTCTTTGAATACTGTGTTGTTTTATTGTGTAGCTTTTGATTTTGTAAATGTTACTAGTTTAAGATTATGGTATGGCGTCACCTGGGTCTCGTCAGAATATCAGCGCTACGTGATAATACTTATTTGTCACGGGCAGCCTATGCTGAGACGGCCCATTTGACCACATGTTGTTTTTTTTTAAATGTTCAATACCTTTTTTCCTGCCTTTGTGTCATATTTTAATTGTAATATAGATGTAATGTGTAACTGTGTGGTCAATAATGTTTTTCTTTCTTTCTTTCTTTAAGTGTTAATTAACATTCGTCAAATGTCTACAAGTCGGAGGCAGCTGTTTTCAAATTACCCAATGATTTTCTGTCACCTTTTTGAATAATTATACCCTAATATGACATATTTAGGTATTATAACTTAGTTACAACAAAAACAAGTTGTTATGTACATTTTGTGTTCATCTTTATTAGTTATTTAATTTTAACTGTTTTAATAGTTTTTTGAACTCGTGTCGCAGTCTACTGCTCGACAAAAGTCTCCCTATTTTGCGCCAGATATCCCGGTCCTCCGCTTTTCTCATGCAGCCTCCACCGGCTTCATCGGGCCGGAGAGCGTCCTACGCTACGCTTGCCAAGACGCGGTCTCCACTCCAGAAATCGTCTGCTCCAACGGCCATCGGTTCTGCGACATATGTGACCAGCCCACTGCCAGTTTAACTATGCAGGTTCGCAGTTGTTGTATGGCTTGAAACCCTTTAGATTTTTGGAAAGGTGGCCTTATTACTAAAATACTGTCTCGTGGAATCATGAATCAATAGGTTAATTTCTGTGAAGTCTTCTCATCTAGAAATGTACATATATCATCTACAATATCGATGTTACATATTCATACTCGTACAGGCTTCATTTGGCGAAGTGACAAGAAAATACTGATATACTTTTTGGCATACCCAAAAAAATATTATGTAATGCTCTGCATGAAAAGTTATAAAAACACACTTTTCTGACTTATCGTTATTTTCCATTGAAAAGATAAAGACTGTCGGTCATATTGTACCAAACACATAAAAGGCCGACTAATAAAAAAACTGCTTATATGGTCTAACGGTATATTCGTTATTACTACATCAAGTCTTTTATATGAAAATTGTTAGTAACTAATAACATAAGAATCTGGTGATAAGTAGAAACTTTCGCTTATTATAAAACAATTATCCTAAAAAGGGACCAAGGCTTATTTGACCTCATTCTAACCAAGGATATCAAAGACTTAATCAACACCAATTAGATACTTGGAAATAGGTATCACTTCGATATTTCAATATTCTCTGTCACGAGAGTAACGGACGGAGCGGACGCATATAATTGATTGTATGAATTGTTATGTGACAAAATTCTGTAAAACCAATTATTGAAAAGAGTAACTCACGAGTTTCTTGCCGGGATCTTCTCGTTAGATACCAACATTCCGAACCGGTGGTAGAATCATTAGATTAAATAAAAAAATAAATATACTGTTTTGACGATCCAAAAGTATCTGTAAAGATTTATTTGAATAAAGCATTTTCTAAACTTGCAAAATTCAAGATTCGTTATCATAGAAACGTAAACTTCCAGGTTTTGAAAATACACACAAGGGAGAAACGAAATAAGTCCTTTAATGATAGTATTATTTCAGACAACCTTCAAATCTCTTCGTATGTGTGCATAGATTTCTCCTGATGTTTTATTTCACCGTAAGAGAATATGTATCTACATAATATGATTCTGAAATTCGAAAAGAAATTGGTAAGTGTCGAGTTTCAAACTTGCAACCTCCGAATAGTAAGGCGACAATCCTTACCAATAAACTACTGACACTTATAGACCACAGACGCTCGTTTTATGCTACACATATGGGAAAACTAACAAATGGCGCATTTGATAGTAAATAATAACTCATATTTGTAATACCACAGGGCAAAGAAATGCGTTTTCAGCCCTAAATCAGTAGATACTTTAAAGCACATGTTATAGTAATAACTCCCACACATATTGCTAATATGCAATGACCTCATTGGCGACATAGCAACGTCTCTGTACGCGCAGTACTCCGAACGCAACATGATCGCCGCTGCTGACACTGCATCACAGATTTCCCAATACAGGAGATGGGGCAAGCCGCGTTAAAAAGTGCGACAAATGTATGCTCAACGAGCATACACTGGCTATAGTTTACGCTCCGTGAGACGAATGAAGACGCACGAATTTTAGAAGAAATTACCATATTTTTTCCAAAATGCCATTCTGTGCAATTGTAACATGCCATCATCGCAGTGAATCAGTAAAATTTACCAAGAAATATAATATCTTTTCACAGGTAAGAATTGAAAAGTAATTGCGACACTGGGACTGCCTATAAACTTGGCGGCTTGTCCAGTCTAATTGTTATTCGGATGTCTGTGCACTGCATCCACTTGTCGTCATCGTGCGAACCAACTTGAAGAACCATTCTGTATCTAGCATCGATCAGAATCAGACTTAGGTTTAATTGTATTTTTTTATTTTAATTAAATGTAATTTCAAGTAATTTTGTTTTTTTTTGGGTCCTCCGTAATAAATATCCACTAACATTCACACAGCGCCATCTAGCCCCACGTTAAGCGTTAAGCCTGTAATATGGGTACTTAACAACGGATAAACAGACTTATATACCTTTTTTTAATACATATTATACATAGAAACACCCAGACCAATACAACAGACATGTTCATGCACAAAAATGTTTGTACAGCCCGGGGATTGAACCCGGAACCCTTGGTGTAGTAGCTAGGGTTTCTCTTCGAGAATTCTCGAAACGAGAATTCCCGGGAAATTTTGCCTTACTCGAGACGAGAAAAAAGTGGTCGAGAAATCGAGAAATTCAGTCAAAAAATTAAAAACTTGATAACGCGCTTGCGTTCTCATTGCGGCTCTGCCACGCGTCGTGCGAAATTAAATGAAATAATTTGTCCTATTAGAGGAGGGCACCGAAATTTGATATTTCACACGGTCGTTGTAATTATTAAGATTTGAGTTCCTCTCAGGAAGACCCAGCTAATTACGTTTCTGAAAAACGTTTCTAATACGTTATACTAGAGTACATAATAGAAAACGAACGTGTTTTCTCCTTGTCTGGAAACTTTGTGACAAAAATACGAAACCGATTGTCAGATGATGCTATAAATGCCCTTGTATTTTTAAAGGCTTATTTTCTTAATGATAACGTGACATCGTGGGTTAGCTTTGAAGCAGTTTCCGCTTTAAATTGTGATTGTAATTGGTCTTAAGATTTTTAATGATTTATTAGATTTTTATGTTTACTTACGTAAAGAAAAGACTCCATTTACTTATAACAAATATTGAAAAGTTGATACAAAGACTAAACTAAGGAACATGTACCTTACTGTTACTCGTAATTATTAAGCTAGTCTGATTGTTATTTTTTATAAGGAATTAAACTGTCGTTTTATGCCACGTAATTGAACCAGTTTGTAGTACAGACTGAGACTAAAATAAATTATTTAGTATGTAAGGTACTAAGATTCATTGTGGTGACATGATGACATTGTTTTTAGAAGATATTTTATTTGTTTTTTTTTTCAAAGAAAAAGACTATTTAGTATATTTGTTTGTAGAAACTAGAAATAATGATAAGAAGATCTCGCTAGAGTTTTTTCGCTTATTTAAAGTTTTCTATAGTTAAATTAAACTCACATGAAACTAAAAATAAACGTTGGTCATTGATAAATGTTGAATATTGCATAAAAAGTATAGTTTTATTGTTAAATCAAATATGTTTTGAGCTTTTCAATATTTCTCGACAACCCGAGAATTCCCGGGAAATAGTGGTCGAGAATTCTCGTGCTCCGAGAAATAAAAGAGGTCGAGAAATGAGAAACCCTAGTAGTAGCCGACGTCTCATCAACCATTGCACAAAATTGTTGGCGAACCTCTGAGATGGCTGTTGACTAACTACTTAATACCAGGTGAATTTCCTCTTTGGCTTCTTAATTATTTCATAAACAAAACCGTTTTTTTATGAAATAATTATAATACAAAAGCAGTAGCACAAAATACTAAGGAAAACAAAGGACTTTTTAAATCAAGTGTAGAATTACACAGCTCTTCACTTAAAGTGAACGCCAGTTTTTAATTCTAAACAAAAATTCAATTAAGTTTCCCTTGTCTGCTTTTTAACAAGAGGTTCATAAGAATTATCATATTACATGACATTAATTAACAGAATGTTAGGTAACGCCTAGATTTAAATTATTAAATTCCGAGATATAGCAGTAAAAACAAACCTTGCTAAACGAAGTAAGTTGAGAGTTAAAAAAACGTTAGCCCAAACTATCAATTCCACGCGTAGGAAGTTGCGCGCACCGAGTACATACATTTATTTATTTATTTATTTATTCAACACATACACTATCATTACAGGCCTTAGGCCTAATGCAATAATGTAGCTAAATAATATACATATAATACTTAGTAACACACATCGTTCATCTAAATGTCTTCTCAGTTGGACCCATCGATAACCAGGACACTGACCCTCACATGTTCTATGGATTAGGCTAAATGAGCGCCATTTTTTGTAGCCTACGTGCCACATGGGTTTGTATGTTATAAAATATAAATGAACGTGATATATTAATGTGATTTTTCTTTTCATATAACGTATTTTTTTGTAATAATCTGATAATTTTTCATGACTAATACTAAATGAACTAACTGTAGCAGCATTTGTGTGCATAACCTAATGAGTTTATTTCGTTTGATAGATGTGTTGGCAACATCAATGGTAAAATTATCATTTTATTGCTCATGGCAACTTTTCTTTCTCTCTGCCAAAAATATCTGGAACGGTGTGTTTTGTGTCCGAAATTAAATAAATATTTTCTACATAACCAGCGTCTAGCATTATTTATACACGGCAGATTATACATTATTAGTCGTCAACAAGATGTCACTGTTTTTAGTTCTAGGGGGTTTACCGTCAGCTCTTAAAACAGTATTACTTGAATATTCCTTAACCTTAATAATATCTGGTATAAAAAAAATGCGAAATGCGTGTCGGACTAGCCCGTGAAGGGTTCCGCAGCAGCAAGTAACAATACATTGAGTAATTTTTATTTGCTTAGGTGTAGGTGCTTTATTAAGAGAAAATAGTGGCTCACCGTTTCTGACGTGTAAAATGAAATACTGACTACATATTTTTCAAACCAAATTTCGTTGTTAGATTTCGTGTTAATCAATGACATTTTTTTTTTAAATTAAGCAATCCTACATTTTAGAGGTTTTTTTTTTCAGCTTTGGGAGTTGCTCTCGCGCAAACTATTCAGTTTATATAAAAATATGTTTGAACCTCAATATAATTTTCAAATCTCATTGATACCCCATACATGCGAGTATTTATAAAAAAATGAGTTTCAGTTCAATATACGGGGAACCATAAAATATTTTGGGATTTTTCCCAGTTCGGTTTAGGACTTTACAGGCTGAATCACATGTCTGAAAAGATTATTAATAAATAATGATGATGAAGAAATTCCAAGAACCAAATCTAAATATCCACGTGGCTTCACTTTGACTAGCAATTTCGACTTACATTCAAACAACCTATATGTCCCTCAAGTTAAAGCCTGGTACAAATATAATATAGGTATTTACATATTATAGTTAGAAATCACAACGACCAATGCAAACCAAGATGTACACGCATATAAATGATGATATTACATTCCAAAGACCAATTCTAAATATCCATGTGGCTTCACTTTGAGTTTGAGTAGCAATTTCGACCTACATTCAAACAACCTATTCATTGCCCTCAAGTTAAAGCCCATTATTGCATAAATATCAAAGGGCTGGTCCAAATTAAGATGTATTGTACCATAGAAGGCAACGGAAAATTCTACACACGTAATACCCTCTAAAAGCGGATAAAGCGCTTCAAATTTCGCGAGCAGACCTTTTCGTAAGCCATTTATTTCTTCTATGCTCGTATATCAAAATGTGTTTGACTTCACACATAATTTATATTATGAACTATTCAATCACAGAAGGTTTTGCGACAAATAGCTACTAAAGGCTGAAATTCCCTGCCTGCAAATCTTTTTCCTGAACATTACAACCTAGACTGATCAGAATGCCTTGCCGAGGTCATTCGTCGAGCACCGTCTTGAGACTTTTAAAAGCAGTATCAAAAAACATTACTTGCAAGTAAGTGATAAATATTTGTGTTATCTTTTTTTTTTGTGATCTGTCGTTGTCTTTTTCTGATTGTAGTTTGAATTATCCTATCTTCCATTAGTTTATGTATTTGTTTTATTATTTATTCGTTCATTATTATTGTTTAATATTTATTAGTTTATTGTATTATTATTTATGTAGTAATGTGTACTTAGTTTATGTAATATTGTTTTATAACTATGCATTTAGATTAACTGCACTAGCCGGCTTACCTATAAATATTTTTCTTCTACCCAAAGGTTGCCTGGCAGAAATTGCTACCTTAGCAATAAGGCCGCCTACTTTGTACTTGTCTTTTGTTGTTACTTGTTGTATTGTTTTTTTTTCTTATGTGCAATAAAGAATTTTTATCTTATCTTTATCTTGATGTTAAATAACAATTGATCATATTTAATCACAAAGTGAGGTCACATTGTAGTAGTTAATTTGTAATATCAAGACGTCTTATAATGGTAAACAGTAATTACATTGTCTGTCTTACCCTTTAACTAAGAGTCTTTTGTAGTTACGGCGAGAAATAATTAAGCGGAAGAGCTCTTCGATTGCTAATTATGATTTTTACCTATCCTATAATATTGCATCGGTGGCTCAATGGTGTGGACTGTCGCTTTCCGATCTGGAGGGCGCAGGTTCAAACCCAGCCATGCACCAATGTCCTTTCGAATGGTGAAAGAAAACATCGTGAGGAAACCTGCGCAGTTAAATAAGGTAAACAGGTGCAGCTATCTCCAACCTGTGTCGAGATTATTGTAAAAGAAAAACCACAGTAGATCAGAGTCATGGTGACTTCACCACCATAGGTCGTGCTAAGTGGAAGGGTCTTGGAGACCAGAGAAACCCAGGGATTTTTTTAAAATATTCGTTCGTAGATATCTCCGTCGTTTATGAACCGATTTTGATGTTTTTTTTTAAACTAATTGTCAGGTAATGACTGTTATATTTAGTGTGACGAAACATTTTTTCCTTTCTTTTAATTACTACTACGCATCGACTATCGACTCCTAACAGTTGACATCCATGCACAACCTGCCACCTTAACCAGGTCATCGGATCCTATGGCTGGTCTCAGTTCGACCCATTTGGTGTTATAGTTGAGACATTGGTTTCTACACCAAGGGTTCCGGTATTGATCCCCAGGCAGTACAAAGTTACAAACATGAGTCCATGAACATGTCTGTTTGTATTAGTTTGGGTGTTTTCTATGTATTTAAAACTAAAATGTATCTAAGCATATTTATCAGTCGTTTAGTAACCGCAATACAAGCTTCACGCTTAACTCGGGGGCTAGATGGCGTTGTGTGACAGTCAGTGGATATTTATTTTTCAATATATTATTTTAATTATAAAAAAATGAAATCAAACAAAATGATACGCCTCCGCCATTTCGTCTAGACGTTTTCTGATTGAAGACTCCTCGAACTAAGCTGCAAATATTCAGAAATCGCCCACTGTCCAAATCAAGGCTATTCATTTTGTTTACTGAGCCATTCGCAAAGTGGTGTACGCACGACGTCTATAAGAATTGCGGGTTAAATTACTTCTTGAGTCAAAATACTTCATTAGGAAAGATCGACAGTATAGTACCAATTGTTAGTTGCCTAGGTAAAAAATAACTCAAGGCAGTCTGCGGCTTTTGTTTTCATTTATCACGACACTCGTATCACTTACCAGGCGAGTAAGCTAACCCCGTTTACTCCATAACATACTAAACAACCCTTTTCTACAGATTTTTTTTACGTAAACTTTTTGGTATTTAAAAAATACTTAGATAACAGACACACTTTAATTAAATGATACCTCACATTTAATTAGAAACTTAACCTACTAATAATCGAAACAAAAAATGAAACCTCAGCTTACTTTTAACTGTAGACAGTAGAGTTCATGTTACCTAGCCTAGATTTACTGGTCTATCGAGGTATTGTGTTAAATAGGTCAAGCTTTATTGTTAAAATATCTTGTTACACTCATTATTTCACTAATTATTTTTTATATCTCTAGCCATCCTGGTTATAATGAAAGTGGTTGTTTATGGTTCAAGTAGGGTATTAGTTTTCGTGGCATTGATTCATATATTGAGATATAACTTCATATATGAAAACTCACGATAGTTTTGTAACAGACGTAATAATGATACGAAATATAGTAACTCGGTGGTAGACTCGGCAATGAGTCGTCTAGGTAGGTACCACCAAACTGCCAGATATCTGTAAAATAAAAGATTTGCACTGCTGTGTTTCGGGATGAGAGCACTGTAGTTAGTAAAATTACCGGGTATAAGAGACCCTCATCGGTCGTCTCTGGTGATGGGCGCATGGTAGTGTTGACCGATAATAATGACTACCTATTGTAATTAATTTCCTTCAACACTGCATTTGTCATGTCAGGCGTATGGTAAACGTTCGGTTATGACATAAAACTATCAGTACTTTTAACTTCGAACTAACCTATATCAATAAAATTGTACTGACCTAAATTTACACAACTTAAGTACACCTATTATTCTCGCAAGTAGGGTTCAAGGGTTTGTTCTGAATAAACATGTCTGGGATTGACAGATTTGAATCCTTTAACTTTTTGCGTAATCGATATTACTGACCGGACTGAAAATGACATATGTATTTTGGTGGCGAATGTACTTGTATATGTTTTAGATATTGGAAGCTTTATTTACGCAATATAAAGCATCACTAAACCTCAGACTTTCGCACAATGTCAAAATTGAGACGTTTTTATTCCTACTTGCTCTATTTACTCAAGCTTGTAGACGATCTTCTCCTGCTGGTAAGTGACATAGCCAACCATTTATACTCGTAACTCCGAAAAAGTATTGTTATGTAGACAAGTGTACAGGACAGTCAGGACGCTAATGGTAAGTCTGGCCTAGACTGAGCGGCACTGATGGAGACCAATAACTGATAGTTTTTATTCTCCATGAATGCCGCACTGCGCCCGTTACCGAGACAGCAGATGTTAGGTCTCTTATACCCAGTTATTTTACCAGCTACAGTGCTCTCATCCCGAAGCACAGAAGTTCAAAACACTTCTTTTTCACGGAACCATATCTGGCACTACAGTAGTACCTAGACGACTCAGTACCGAATCTATCATCTAGTAAAACAAAAAAAAATAAATTGTGTTGCCAACCATAAAAAGGAAGTGGAAATTGTATGTATGAGTAGGGTGAACCTCTGGTAACCTCATCACTCGACCGAACAAGAGATCGATATCTGTATTTTTGTAAAGTAATATCCAAACTACTTCAAGGCCCACGCGGAGTCTTTGAAAAGGCAGGCGAGACAAAGATAAACTGAAGTATCCTCAATGTAAATCAAGTTTTTATGCTAAAAATGTTCCTTAGATAGAAATTAAAATTTATAAGAATCTGCTCAATGAATAAAAAAGTATGCCTCCTTCTTTATTTAAGAGCTCATTTTTTATAAATAGCCATTTATATGGCTGCATTTTTTTACTGTGTTGATGATTAGTTTTCGTATTTTTCTATATTTAATTGATTAACATGTTATTTATGCAAATTAAATTTTATTTCAAGGTCACGCAACGAGCGATGGAGAGGGCTATGCTTGGGATTTCTCTACGTGATCGAATTAGAAATAAGGAGATCCGCAGAAGAACTAAGGTCACCGACATAGACACTCGCATTACCAGGCTGAAGTGGCAATGGGCAGGGCACATAGTCCGAAGAACCGATGGCCGTTGGGGCCGAAAGGTTCTCGAATGGAGACCGCGTACCGGCAAGCGCAGCGTGGGACGGCCAACCCACAAGATGGACAGATGACCTGAGGAAGGTTGCGGGTGGCCGTTGGATGCAGATAGCTTCCGACCGTTTGGAGTGGAAGTTATTGGGGGAGGCCTATGTTCAGCAGTGAACATCATGTGGCTGATATGATGATGATGAAATTTGAATTGATACATCATCATCAGCTCATTAAACGTCCCCACCGAGGGGCACGAGCCTACCCACACGAGCCCAGTCCACGCGGGCCCAGTGCGGGTCGGACAACTTCACACACAATCTTCGAATCTCTTCGCAGGCGTGCATGAAGGTTTCCTCACGATGTTTTCCTTCACCGTAAGAGCGTCGGATAACGTACATATATTTTCGAAAATTCGAAAACACATTGGTACGTGTCGGGATTTGAACCTCAGCCCTCCCGGTAGGAAGGCGACAGTTCACACCATTACAAATTGATACAAATGTACTTAAATACATGTACGACACATTCTGTTTGCGAATAAATATTTGATTTTATTTGAACAACGAAAAACGTTTACCGCCAGTTTTCCGTGTGGCCGTGGTGGAGACGGCGCACGAGTGCCGAAGCATGTCTTTCCCACACTTAACTCGATAGCTTCATACGTTCTCAAATTTTTATTATAATTTGTGTTAAAAGCTATTCCAAATATTTTATTGTACCTAATATGTAAAATTAAGAATTTCAAACACCAGAATGGTGAAACATGTCCTTCTTGAAAGGTTTAAAGAGAGCCCTTTCCTCTTGATAGGCAGCGGCATGGCTTTGCCCTTGGCATTGCAGTTGTCCATGAGCGGTGTTTATCGTTTTCCATCAGATGGGCCGCATGCTCGTCTGCCTACATAAGCAATAAAAAAGGAGCTAAGGCTAAAAGGTTGGTTGGTTTATCCGTTGTTTAGTTCCCTATTACAGGATAGGTGCTTTTAAAAAATAATTACCAGTACAACACCTAAAGGGCTAATGGTAAAAGTAATTTGCGTGGCTATTTTGATCTTAACTTTTTTGCCTTTGAATCAGTTACAAATCGGCAGCATAGATTCCGTGGCTCAATTAGTGGTGTACTGTATATCGTATGATATACAGTACACCACTTATATCATACGATATACATATCGTATGATATGTATATCGTATAATATACATATCATATAGCGTATAGCTTAGCTATTATGTTAAGTGGATAACTTAACATAATAGCTAAGCTATTATGTTAAGTTTTCCACTGATTAATAATAAAGACAAATACAAACCAGTATGTGTGATGGCGTTCGTGCTAGGGTCATATAGCTCATCGTCGACCGCCACGATGGCGTACTCGCCGTTGGTGAGCAGACCCCGTCTTTGCAGCACGCTTGCGAAGTCTACTAATGCGATGTGCTCGCCCAGAAACACGTATACTGTGAACAAAACATAGCCTTAGGAGAACTTATAAAAACAGCAGTTGCGCTTAAGGAAAAAAAATTACATCCTTAGAAAAGGAATGAATTTTACTCTCTTAAAAAATAATGCGTTTTTAGGAGAAAAAAACAATATTTTTTTCACTTCGGAAGAATAAAAAAAGCACCCTTTCAAAATCAAAGAAAATAAAATAATAAATAAAATAGTGTCAAAATATTTAAAATACAGATTTCATGACATATAAAATTTGTATTTAGAATAATTACATTTGTGCACGAGGAATATTAAGTAACAGGAGCATCTCAAATTTATATAAATAAAATAACATAAAATAGGATAAATATTTTTTCAAAGAAAGCTAAAACACGCCCACGAGAAAAACATGATTAATTGGAATAGCTTCCAATCGGATGGGTGACCAAAAAACGCCTCGAGTTCGTCTGAGTCTTGACTAAAAATCATCTTGAAGATTTTATCGTATTGCTCAATTTTGCGTCGATATCCCGGTCCTCCACTTTCTTCATCTCCCCTCCACCAGCGACCTTTCGCAAGTCGTTGGTCCAAACGGGCCAGATTACAACCTAAGCTACGCTTTCAAAGACACGGTCTCCACTCCAGATGTATCAGCTGCTTAACGTCCACTGAAGAATTAGATAGAAGAATTAAAACTTACTCCAATGACTTTGAACCCCCTTTTACCAGTATCATCTCTAGGTATGGTAAGTAAGTATTGGATATCAATTTGTTAACGCCCTAAGTAAACGCCGTTATTTATTTTATAACAAAATACATACACTATTTCTGAAAATGTTTATTACTAACTCAATACTTTATCCTGTTGCGGATTATCCCAAAATATCTTTAAGATGGCTTATCTAAATTTTTAGAACCTACGATTGAGAGTATTTTATTAAGTCTTGAGATAAAATAAAAAAAATAAATTATGAAAAGAAAATATTTTAGTTAACTCCATAATCTAAATAATACATATTAGTTAGGTATTTTAGAAACAAAGAAATATTTAAGATTATCGAAACTTTTCAGGCACAAATAGATCCAATGTTTAACTTTTTATAAATTATTGGTACTATTACTATTGAACTCAATTTTGACCATAATTTTTAAAGTTTTAATTGATATTATAATTACTATCTCAAAAATTCTTATAAAAATGGATATAAAATTGTGTCTAGTAGGTACGACTTGCGAAAGGTCGCTGGTGGAAGCTGGTTGAGAAAAGCGGAGGATCGGGATATCTGGCGCAAAATGGGGGAGACCTATGTCCAGCAGTGGACGGCGATAGGTTGAAGAGAGAGAGAGAGAGGTACAAAAACTACTTCGGTTCGTGATGACGTGATATATGATTTTTTTTTATAAATATAAGTTTATGATAAATATAACAAAACCATCCGAGCATTTTTATTAAATGTATTTCTTACCGGTATTTTCGACTTAAGAGTACTTCAGGATACCAAATTCCCTGGAAAATATCAGTGTCGTAGTTCAGAAGGCCTTTGACAAAAAAGATGAGGTTTACGACCCGGAATTGATATGGGCGCTACGAAAGGTGACGCCTACTTGTTTTGAAAGTATGCAAATGTATTGATTTAGTCATAAAACACTTAACGTTTATTTCAATATACAAACAATGATAATTATTATCAGCTTTTACCATTTTACGTTTTTGTACATACAATATTTTTCATGTTTCTCCCATCAGAGAAGGAATCAGCTTAGAAGGCACAAGAACAGTGTACTTAATTGGTATTAACATTTAAATCCCGCTCGATTTATTAGCAGGTAAACATTTCGAAAAAATATATATTGCTCTTTGCAATATTGGAGCGGACAATGGCTCCAAAATTTTTTATAGCTACTTATCAATTGTTACTTATTATTTATATTTCTAGAAATTTTAGGTTCAGCAAAAAGCAGGACATTGCAAGAAGGACCAACAAGAAACTAGATAGTATTTTTTTTTAATATTGATTAGAGGTAATTTTTTGTTGAAAATAAAACTATTAAAATTACCGTGTACCTATAAAAACAATTCTGTCGACTCGGCGGACTAGGGTAACGGAGACAGGACAGTGTTAACGGAAAATAATAGATGCAATAATTTCCCTTAACACTGCAGCTGTTATGGTTAGGGGAACCATTTACCACCAGGTCTTGGAACTGACAGTCCCGTGCATACAGTGTCATAATAAATTATTATGGATGAGACATTAAGTATTCACTGATTTCCATCATATGCTTCTACCGTGTTTTAGCATAGTATAAACGGAAGAATATACTTTTCAACAGTGTTATTTTTGTATCGCGTACGAGTATTATTTGGTCCCCACGGTATTACTATCGTTATAAGATCACGCAGTTAAATATCTAAACCGCTACGATAAGTCACGCGAGCCGCGACCGCGTGCGGTAAAACATTGCTGTATTTTTCCAAAATAATACTATTGTGTTAAACAAAGTAGCCTTTCTTTTTCCTTATTACATCAGCTACCTGCCGACAAAGTCCCGTCAAATCCATCCGGCGATTTCAGAGATTACCAGAACGAACAAATTTTTAAAATTGTTATTCTGGCATTATGGATGCCATGAGTTGGCATATATACTGTACTTATATTAGTTGCATTCGTTTTTTGTTCACATGTTACAAACAGACACTCTAATTTTATTCACATGTAATACAAGATTTACGCAATTGTTTTGTACACAAGAGATTTTAATCATCATGTCCTTTTCATGTGGATAGACGTGACCTGGTTACATGTTCATTGTGCTGCACGTCATGCCCTCAGAATCTAGGCCACGCTGATTCCAGTAACGTGATCACACATTGGTACACGGGGAGGGGAGAAGAGAGGGTTTACAATAACGAATCCTTCATTGTCAATCCAATCAGTGTAATTGAGCTTACCTGTCCATGTTATGATAACAATGGGATTTATTTTTAATAGCAGTTTTTTGACGTCCGCCATTGCAAACACCTTGTCGATGTAAATATGTTGATTTTATTCGAGTAATTTCCTTTATTATTATAGATTTTTTTTAAATAGTACCTAAAATAGATTAGTCATTTGGTCGACACCTTTCAATACCGCGTTAAGGTATTACTTGTACAACTTGATGAAACATGCCTATTTCATCTCATTTAGCTGTCTTTATTATTAGAACTTCAATAAAATATGAAGGAGATTTCCTGAAATGCGAAGGCTTAACCCTACATAATAATTATGTGTAACAGTTGTTATGAATGAACACAATCAGATCTATTTAATACGAGTTCCAACTCGTCAATAACTTTTGAGGTGTACCATTTACACTAATATGTGTTGAACTATCTGTTTATAGACAAAAAACAGATAAGGTTACCTAGAAACTATGAATAATGGCAAAAAATATACATAGGACGGTGGTTATTCCCGGAAAATACATCATACTGATCCCAAACTTTTCTCGGAAGGGCTTCAAGCTGTTGGTTTTTGATAGCCTATATAACTTCACAGGAAAAGGTGGAAATCATTTATCAAAACTTGACGTTTATCCGAGTTTGTGTAAGATCTCGCGGAGTTATTGCAAGCGAGTGGAGCTGTGTTTTGCATTGATCTGCTACTTGCCGTTTCTCTATAACTTTTTATATGTAATTTTATTATTAGCACGTAACAAGATAACTGACGTACTTCTAATAGCTATCTTTACTATAATTAATACATGTAAAGATTTGGTATGAGGATAATCACAATAGTTTAAGATTTTACGACAAATTATATATCGAGGCAGGTGTTTCAGATTTCATTGGAAACTCCTAATTGATGACAGAATCGACTATACAAATGATTGCTAGTAAGAGAGAAAAAAATCCGCAACGCCCTAAGCCGAGCTTCGAGTTCTACTCTGGGACGCCCTAAAGTTCGTTGTGTAAATTATAAGGCTGAGAGAAATCTGCGCTTGCCAATTGCTCGGTGAAGCTGTAAAGGCCATCATAATATATTTATTCGTGTTGTGATGTGTAAAAAACATGTTTTTATTCGTAACAATCTTTAGTTGAAGAAACGTTGAGACACCCACGCAAACGCATACAATCTGCCCGAACGAAACGCTTTCGGAATTGTTTTCGGAAGCGTTTTGTTATTTTTCTTGGCAATTTGTAAATGGACGGATTGTGTTCATAAACATGATTATTATCTCATAATACTTCTCGGGATACTTTCAGTGAAAATATTTCTATTGGACGCGACACGTGTAATAGAAACGCTTAAATTATAACGAGTTTGCAGAACTGCAATAAATAAAATTGACCAAGTGTGTGTCGGAAGTGATTTCAACATGGTATTATTTAATGCAAAACCCACTGCAAACACATTATTTCTCGATACGAACAAATAAGGCTTCAGCTTGTATTTTACAGTACCTGTAATACTAAGTGATTGATATCCGACAGAGGTAAAATCTCAACAGAACAGAGCAAAAACTAGTTTGTAACTTCCAAATATGTCTTCTTGAAATTGATAGATCGGTAACATTCGGTTTCAGGTCTAACGACAGATACTGCGTAGTGACCTAGTTATTGAGCTGATTTGACTAATACTTTCAAAGCAAATTAGAAACCGTAGTATAATATACGTTTCATCATCGTTATCAATATAATTTAATGTCCCACTATATACTTATAGAGCACAGGTAGGGTTGCCAACTATACTGTTTTCAACAGTTCTATGCTCATCATCAGCTCATTATACGTTACTACCGAGGGGCACGAGCCTACCCGTATAAGGTGTATAGGCCTTAGTCGTCCATGCGGGCCCAGTGCGGATCGGCCAACTTCATGCACAACCTTTGAATCTCTTTGCAGGCTTGCGCAGGGTTCCTAACGATGTTTTCAGAATTATATTATAATTCCAAAAAAATCATAAAATAAAGTGGGTCCGCGTGGACGAATAAGGCCTATACACCCAATGCCCCTCTATGGGGACATATAATGAGCTGATGATGATGATACAAAACTATGTATAGAACCGCCCAGATTAATACAAACAGACATGTTCGTGCACACAAATGTTTGTATTGCCCTGGGATCGAACCAGGAACCCTTGATGAAAGAGCCGACATCTCAACCAATTAGTCGTCAAAGTATACGATTATTTATTTTAATAAGACACAAAAACAGGATACAGTTAACATAAAAAGCCAAATTACATAACCAAATCTAGGGGCTAAACTATAACCTAGGAACATTGCGACCTAACTTGGCAAACAACAATTTGATTAATGACTTGTGGGATATTATTCCCTGCAAACTAAAGATGTTAAAAAGATAAGCACCAGCTATAAAAGAATGCAGTATTTTAAATTTCCTTTACAATTGTTTGCACTTTCAATATGCATAATACGTGCATACAGACCTTCGTTATCGTTTTGTGTACACATCGGGAAATAGGCTCTAATATTAAACATGTGACGGGCAAAGACTATGGAAATTGATTGTCTTTATTCTCTTCATAAATACAGCTTTAAACATCTTGCTTTTATAATAAAATCATATTTTTTTTAATTCAAAGTAAAAATAACTCTGTACGATGTGTTTAACGTCTCAATAACGTATAATAATCAGTTCAGATATAGATTAGTAGATGAAACATTGGTTTGTGAGTAGAACAAGGAAGGGAATTTCCTACTGACATTCACAGAGCCATCTAGCCCCAAGTAAGCATGAAGCCTGTATTATGGGTACATAAAATGGATAAACATACTTATAATCCTTTTTTTTTTGTAAATACATACATATTATACATAGAAACACCCAGACCAATACAAAAAAACATGTACATGCACACAAATGTTTGTACTTCACTAGGATCGAACCAAGAACCCTTGGTATAGTAGCCGACGTCTCAAGCATTACACCAAATGGGATGTATATTTTTATTATATTATAAATCGGACAGCCATAGCCTTAATGTACCTAATACCTGGAAAGGTGCACTATACTGTGGGCTACATCATAGTCTTCACGTCATTCACGTCTCATAGGTTGGTGAGAGAGGGACCGCAATTGGCGTTGTCAGGACCGATTCTTTTTAAATTGTTACATATCGACGGTAAAAAGCGAAACGGCTGTGACCCGCATATAACTTATATGCGGTTTACAGCAGTTTCACTTTTTACCGTCAAAATGGTAAATAAACCCGCGATTTAAGGTCAAATCGAGACAGTTAACAATTAAATTATGTAACGCTGATGTGTGCCATTTTGAATTTGACAGTGATGTTATTAGTAAAAATTACGTAGCGTAAATATATGTATTTACATTTAAAAAACTTTTTATTTTAAATAATAATCGGAACATGTAGCGTTCCAATCAAGTACAAATTGGGACGCGTCCTCATACCCCCCAAAATCGGGTCGTCCCGCGCAAATTGGGCCCCTGGCAACACTAACCACAAAAGCTAGCAAGTACCTCACAATACTAACAAAAACTCATATTTTTTTCCAATATAATTCCTAACCATCAGAATAAATTACAATATAAACAGCTTTTCATATGCCTTATATTCACATTGTCGAAATTAAGTTATATTGGCAAAGTTAAGATTACATTTCAAATATATAAACAAATGTCATGGTCAATATTAACTGATTTGAAGTATAAGCAATGCAATTCCAAGACAGGCTTAGATAACATTATGACCTTTAATTTATTTTTGCTTTAAATTTCTCATTTTTAGGGTTCCGTAGCCAAATGGAAAAAATGGAACCCTTATAGATTCGTCATGTCTGTCTGTCTGTCCGACCGTATGTCACACCCTTTTTTCCCCGAAACTATAAACACTACACTATTCAAACTTTGTAAGTATATGTATTCTGTGAACCGCTATTAGGTTACTTGCTGCTGCGGAACCCGACACGCGCTTGGCCAATTATCATTATGGGTATAAAAAGATTCAAGTGTAAACGTAACTGTCTTTTAATTACAATTTAAAAAAATAAACAATATCTATGTCAATATAAAAAGCTATATATCTGACGCGAAATGGGGGAGACCTATGTCCAGCAGTGGACTGCGATAGGTTGAATAGGATAGGATAAAAGCTCGAAATACAGTAAATCTTAAGATTTATGTACGAGTTAAAGCTTCTGCATATTGAATACCTACCCATCAAGCAAGCGACGAGTCACCGTCTGCCAATTTTTTTTCAAGATTGATTCATTGATTTGGCAAGCACCTCTTTGTCTCCATCGATATCTAAGAAAACTAGTCAGCAGTCTTAACAACAATTAACTCGTCGATGGTTCGAATATGATATATCTAGCACAGAATGGGGAAGACCTAGAAGCAGTGATCTGCGATAGGTTGAAGAGAGAGTCCTAATTTCTTATTTTTAATCAAATTCGTCCACTTCTGCCACCAGCGCACGCCATGCTGAGACGGGGTCCTTTTGACCACACAATGCTACATTTGTTATATATATATATATATATATATATATATATACTAGCTGACCCGACAGACTTCGTCCTGTCAGAAAAATTTGTAATGTGACAGTGTTTTCTTCCTACCTTTTTTATATTCTTTGCAAAAATTATCGTGAACAGAACCGTCATCCTGGTAATAATTCGGTGTAAATTAAAAATAATTAAATAAAACACTATAAGCATTTAAAAGTAAGTAATTTTAATGAACTTTATATTATAAAAGCAATAAAGCTCAAATTGATTCTACGTTTTAAATAGAAAACGTTTGTATGTGAAAAAGAAAAGGGCTGTTTTTAGGGTTTTCCCGGCAATTATTCGACTTTAATGAACATTTAAAAAAAAGAATTGGCCAAATTGGTCCAGGCGTTGTTGAGTTATGCGCTTACCAACACATTTTGCGATTCATTTTTATATTATAGATATATGTTGAATGTAGGTGTGTAATGATAAGTGCAATTTTCGTGTCTGTCAATAAATATTTTTTCTTTCTTTCTTTCTAATTGTTTGACTTTCATTTCGCTGCTGCTAGTTCTTCCCCATTCTGTGCCAGTTATGTCATATTCAAACTATCGCCGAGGTTATGCCTGTACTAGTTTCTAGGATATTGATTGAGACAAAGGGGCGCCTGCCAAATCAAATGTATCAATCTTGGTAATTGGTACAGTCGGTGACTCGCAGCTTGCTCTATGATTCAATATGCAGTGTACTAACTACCTAGGTCGCAATATTGGTGCGCGTAGCTTGAAGACATTATCATCATCGTCAGCAAATAGATAACATCCCTATTGGACCGCACGGGCCCAGTGTGTTTTTTTTATGTTATAATGTACAGGACGGTCAAGCCGCTCAGTGGTGGCAAGTGATATGCCTAAACATGACAGAGCGGCATTGTAGGAGACCGACAATTGATAGACAGTTATTATTCTCCGTCGCTGGTGGAGGCTGGATGAGGAAAGCGGAGGACCGGGATATCTGGCGCGAAATGGGGGAGACCTATGTACAGCAGTGGACTGCGATAGGTTGAATAGGATTCTCCGTCAAAGCAACACTGCGCCCGACACCAGAGACACAAATGTTAGGACTCATATATCCGGTAATTTTACTAATTCCAGTGCCCTCAACCTGAAACACAAAAGTGCATACCACTCCTATTTCACGGGACGATATCTAGCACTGAAGTGGTACCTACTAGACAACTCAGTAGTCCAACCTAGTAGTCTGGTGGGTGTAACGACTACCATCATAGTAGTCGGGACCAGTTTAATGTGCCCTCCGGAACACGGAATCAGCTTTCTTTTAAACTAGGAATAATCGCGTCACTTTCACCATGCATTCTCCCCGCGGGATTCAAACCAGTGTTGCCAGATCCGATTTGTTTTAAATCGGTACACGAGGTCCAAAAATCGGGATGTGAGGTTGTAGATCGGGATAGGTAACAATAAAAAATGTGATGTGACGCTGATGACGTGCCGTTATGAATTTAACAGTGATTTAATTAGTAGAAGCTATGTAGCGTAAATATTTTTTTTTTAAGAAATTCTGAGTATCTTTTTATTAATTGGGACATTTAGCGTCCCGATCGGGACGTATCAGACCCCTGAAAATCGGGACATCCCGTGCAAATGGGGACGCCTGACAACACTAATTCAAACCCACGACCACCGGTTTACGCAGCGATCTGTATTCGATCATCAGACCACTAGAACAAAGAAGCAGTTATTCCATCTCATATTGAAAAAATACAAAGTTCAATACCCCAAGAAATGTCTATACACAAGATACATTCATAGTATACTCGTACGGTTAGATACTAAGAAAAGTTGCCCATACAGGCAATATCCTATCAATACCGTTTTTATTGGATTCATCCTTTCAAACCTTAAATCTAGACATAAATTTCTCGGAAAGCGTACTGGTAAGCGAAATACTTGGATCATTTATTATCTTGTTCCAATATATCAGAAATCACGCGTGTAAATGATTATATCGAAAATGTTATTTTACTAAAATATTGAACAGTACGAAAACATGTTATTTTTAGATGTATTCAATATTAGACAAAATTAAATTAAATTTCATTATATACTCTTAGCATATAGATAGAACATAAGCCCACTACGAGCCCTATACGGGTTATTATTTGACAACAACTTACCTAACTGGTATAGAAGTCGAGATTAAGTGTTTAAAGTGTCTTACGAAGCACAGAACCCTCGAGACCGACCGAAAGTACGTACCTTTGATTGTGGTCGACTCGTGCTTTGACTCGTGAATTGAGCTTGTCGACCTTTAAAAACTCAATTCTACTCATCGAATACTTTCCTGTTAATTTTTTTCATGTATCTTATACTAGCTTTTACGTGCGACTTCGTCCGCGTGGAATAGTTACTTTGACCTAACGCTCTCTTTAACCCGCTACTTCGTTTATATAGGTTAGTTATCTAGTAGTATCTCATAAGATATTCATTTAAATTGAATGATGTAAAGGCCAAATTTGTTTAAAATAAAATACTTGTGATAAATAATGTATTGATTTGGATAAGGATTAATATCATATTTATAAAAATAGCTTCGCAAAATGATGCATTATTTTAGAAAAAAAATTTAGCAAAAAATATGTTATAGTGAGCTAACCTTAAAATATAGACATATGCTGTCGCGGACTTTTTTGTAGACCTTTAAAAGGGTAACAATACTCTCATACATGACTTTTGAAAAACTTTAACCGTTTACGCAGCGTACGCAGCGGAATCTCCAAGTAAGAAAATTTCCCCCCGGATTTTGTAACATTCTTCATTGGTGCTCCGCTTCTATTACTTGTAGCGTGATGATATATAGCCTATAGCCTTCCTTGATAAATGAGCTATCTAACACTAAAATAATTTTTCAAATCGGACCAGTAGTTCCTGAGATTAGCGCGTTCAAACAAACAAACAAACTCTTGAGCTTTATAATATTAGTATAGATAATAACAATGTCTGGAATTTCAACCGGAAGTGAAGTCATAATTTTGCATACGGGCAAAATCAGGCATTTTCAGGGTGTCGACATTTAGTTCTATGGTTTCTCAGACTATATTCAAAATTTCATGTATCTGATCTTTTATACCGCGCACTTTTTGATTGAAATTGGTTCATCAAGTTAGTTAATTGTTTATCTTTTATGTCACTATGTGACTTTCAATTATGTCAGGATTCCTTGCGTTCAAATGTTCAATGGAATCGTAGATATAGGATGAATGGAATGCTTACCTCTTGTCTTGTCGTAGGTTTGATCAACGATCCGTTCCATATCGGAGATGTGTAACGGAATGTAATCGGCGAAGCTCACCTCAGCCGTCACTGTCATCCCGTTTGACTGTGCCAATTCCTGTACCAACAGAAATATATATAAATAAATATCCACTGACATTCACACAACGCCATCTAGCCCCATTTTAAGCGAACAGCTTGTAGTTAGGGTACTAAACAACGGATTAACATACTTATATACATATTTTTAAAACACCCAGACCATTACAAACAGACATGTACATGCACACGAATGTTTGTACTGCCCGGGCATCGAACCTGGAACCCTTGGTGGAATAGCCGATGTCTCAACCATTACAAATGGGTCGTCAAAAATACATAATTATATATCCCCTATAATATGTAAGAATCGCAGCATTCGTCTTTTAAGACTCAATCATTTCTGCTCCCTGAGTATTATGATTCGGATGAACCATCACAACCACTGAACCAGCCAGCCAGGGGTAAGACCACAGACATCCGAATATACAATTAGACTGGACAAGCCGCCAAGTTTATAGGCAGTCCCAGTGTCGCAATTCCTTTTCGGTTCTTACCTTTGAAAAGTTATTATATTTCTTGGTAAATTTACTGATTCATTGCGATGATGGCATGTTACAATGCACAGGATGGCATTTTGGGAAAAAACGGTTATTTCTTCTAATATTCGTGCGTCTTGACTCGTCTCACAGAGCGTTAACTGGCAGCTAGTGTATGCTCGTTAAGCTTACATTTGTCGCACTTAAAAACGCGGCTTGCCCATCTCCTGTATTGGGAAATCTGTGGGTAAGACTTAATTAATCAGCGGAGGAATACTCGTAGACTGTAATACTTATATGCTGATATAATTATGTGAAATGCGACAAATTGATGGGTCTACATAAGGAAAATGTAGCGCAGGCCGAGCCCCAAACGTATGGACTGACGTCCTGGTTAAATAAATAAATGTTCACCGACATTCACACAGCGCCAATTAGCCCCAAGTTTAGCTTGGAGTTTTATGGGTACTAAACAACGGATATACATACTTATATACATTTTATTTGTGAATAAATACATATTATCACAGTTAATATAATAAATACTATATAATTATAAATAGAAAACACCCAGACCAATATTCATGCACACAAATGTTTGTCTTGCCTGGAAATTAAACCAGGAACCCTTGGTGTAATGGTCGAGACGTCGGCTCATCGTCAGGTTCAGCAAGGGACATATTAGGCTGGATAAAATTAACGTGTCATAGAGTCTACTTAAAACATATAACTATTTTAGTAAAATAAACATATATAATATAGAAATAGGCTTTGAAGGTATCCACGCAGATAACTTATACAATGTTTCCCTCCCTATTGACCCTGAAATTTAGTAAAAGGTCAAAACTCACCTTTATAGCAGCCATTTGCTGAGCAGCAGCTTTGAGAGCCTCTCCAACGACAATGGCAAACTTCGACCAACCGTAGGCTTTCAGCAGTGCCACCACGGACTTGCTGATCTTGTACGCTGGAGGAAGGGTCCGCGCAAAGGTTGAGCCAAGTCCGAAGCCATCGTGGGAAGATCCTCGGGCACCGGTGCATTTCTGTATATAAACAGTAAATTAACCAACATCATACGACTAGGTGGTATCCAGACGACTATTACGGTTGCCGGCCGAAATAGCTAAAACATTATACAACACTCTACAAACCGACAACCGGGATTCCGTCCCCGCCGGCGGGGCCATCGTCGCGTGTCCCTGTAGGTACGCACGGTCCCTATTCGCGTAACCGGCGTGTGCCGGGCCGCTTTTCTCCCCAAACATATGTTAGTCTACCAAGCTCCCCGCGCAACGCACTAAGCCGAGGTTCGAGTCCCATTCTGGGACGCCCTTAGGCTCGTTGTGTAAATTTTAACGCTGAGAGCCATGACATGATATATATATAGACTGGACAAGCCGCCAAGTTTATAGGCAGTCCCAGTGTCGCAATTCCTTTTCGGTTCTTACCTTTGAAAATTATATTTCTTGGTAAATTTACTGATTCATTGCGATGATGGCATGTTATAATTGCACAGGATGGCATTTTGGAAAAAAACTGTAATTTCTTCTAATATTCGTGTGTCTTGACTCGTCTTACAGAGCGTAAACTGGCAGCCAGTGTATGCTCGTTGAGCTTACATTTGTCGCACTTAAAAACGCGGCTTGCCCCATCTCCTGTATTGGGAAATCTGTGGGTCCACCAAACCACTGTACCTACATTTATAGAGCAATAAAGATTTGAGTATTGAGTAATTTGACTACCCGTCTGGTGTAATGGTGGGATACGTCAACTATTACACTGAGGGTTCCGGGGTCAAACCTCGTGAAGTACAAACATTTGTGTGCATGAACATGATGTCTGTTTGCATTCATCTGGGTGTTTTCTATACATAAAATGTATTTATTTACATAAAAGAAGTATATAAGTATCCGTTATCCGTATCCGTCGTTTATCCGTTGTTTAGATGGCGCTGTGAGAAAAAATAGGAATATCCATGGTTTCCCCATTCATACAGCGCTGTCTAGCCCCAAGTTAAGCAAAAAGCTTGTAACAGTGGTTTTGAAAAACATATAAACATACCTGTTTTTTTGTAAATCCGCCCTTAAAATCTACTTCGGTGAAAAGATATCACTTACAAGGAGATATCACTTACCATCAGATGAACCGTCTGACCAATTAAATAAAAAATAAATATTTACAATACATAGAAACACCCAGACCAATATAAAAGACAAATTCATGCACGCAACTGTTTATACTGCACGGGGTTCGAACCCGGAACCTTGGTGTAATTTCTGACTCCACAATCACATCGATCGATACAATCTCGGGTCCTTTTGAGATAACTTAAACCTCTCAGCTAAATGCAATTCATTCTAAACAAAAGACCATCCCTAGCGTCTCCCTACCCAGGTTTCCCTAAATATAACGATATTCCGGGTTCTTACATAAGTGTTAATTGAATCGAAACGAATATTGCAAACAGTATAGTACTGAAATAAACCGGCGAAAAATGACGTCACAAACATTTAGTCTTTCGCAAAAAAAAACTAAACAAACATTACATACTTATATATAATATACCTATCTAAATATATATACTAAGCGACCACCACCAGAGACTTACGTAAGGTCGCTGGAAAAGGCTGGATGAGAAAAGCGGAGGACCGGGATATCTGGCGCAAAATGGGGGAGACCTATGTCCAACAGTGGACTGCGATAGGTTGAATAGATGAAATATATATAACTCAAACTAGAGCGTCGGTGGCTCAATGGTGTGGACTTTTGCCTTCCTACCGGGAGGGCTGAGGTACAAATCCCGACACGTGATAATGTGTTTTCGAATTTTCGAAAATATACGTACGTTATCTGACGCTCTTACTGTGAAGGAAAACATCGTGAGGAAACCTTCATGCACGCCTACGAAGAGATTCGAAGGTTGTGTGTGAAGTCGTCCAACCGGCACTGGGCCCGCGTGGACGACTAAGGCCTAATCACCCTATACGGTTGGCTCGTGCCCCTCGGTGGGGACGTTTAATGAGCTGATGATATAACTCAAAGGTGACTAACTGATTGACTGACTGACATAGTTATCTATCAACGTACAGCCTAAACCACTGGGCGGATCGGGCTTAAAAGGTGGCATGCAGGTAGATGTTATCACGTAGGAATCAGCTAAGAAAGGTTTTTGACTAATTCTACCTTCAAAGGGATAAAAAGGGGAATGAAAGTTTGTATGAAAATTTGCCAATTTTGAACTGATTGAACTAAGACTTTGCATGCATAAAGCTAATTCTACCTTCAAAGGGATAAAAAAGGTAATGATAGTTTGTATGAAAATTTGCCGATTTTACACCGACCGAGCTTAGACTTTGCATGCATAAAGCTACTATGACGTAGATATCCCCTAAGGTATACTTTTGGTAAATTCCACCCCTGAAGGGATGAAATAGGGGATGAAAATAATAATTCTTATTGACGCGCGCGAAGCAACTAGTAAAAGCTAGTTCTCTATAGAATCACTCCGAAGTGTTAAATGACATTAAATGAACGAGGCGATTCCCCGATCACCAGTGGAAAGTATATTAATACGCCTTCAAGATGTCTGTCTGCATCTTGCAGCCATTTTTATATCATATTTGTTATTTTTATATATTTTAACATTTGAATTATTAAGTATAATTGCTTGTTTTCGATTTAAAACATTTTTGACCGCATAAATTACTTTCAGCTTGAGGTAGAATCATTAAAATTAATTTTTAAAAGTTGCCAAATCTTTTTCTTTCTTCCTTTTATGGCGCGCAGTCATGCTGATTTAACCCATTTATTACAGAACTTTTCTGTTACAGAACGTTAAAATTATTAAGAATACCTAATTCTGCTTACTTTCTTGTAAAAGTAATGAAGTTCCATTTATATCCATATAATTATTTTTATTGATGGGCATTCAGAAAGGCGGAGGCCGTACAATACCACTCTTGTAGCATATTTTACTCAAAATACTTTTACAATCATGAAGGATTCCATAGGGCTGGGCGGTATTTAGCCAGTTGCCTTAACTATGTACATCAAAGACTAAAGTATTTGTGCAATGCATCCAACCCGTAGGCATGTGTGTACCTAGATATACTACAATTCACGAAAGATGACCACAAATGGCGGCCATCTGCGTAAGATTAAAACTATTTCAATGATGGTGAGACAATAAAATTATGAAAACATGAGCGTAAATAAAACACAAGAAATTCCGCCGAGTCGCCGCCACCACACTCCTAAAGGTACCAAAGGTAAAAATGACTTCAGCAAAGTGGTCATCTTTCGTGAATCGTACTATACCTACTAACATACGCAGCTAACACATGGAAAATGACTTCAGGAATGGTTGACAAGTTCAAAGTCAAAGGGCAATGGAGTGCGCTATGCACAGGAATTTTTCTCCGGTATGAAATCAGAAATTTTATGCGTAAGAGAACTAAAGTTATCGACATAGCTCGCCGGATCAGCAAGTTGAAGTAGCAATGGGCCAGACCTGTATGTCGCAAATCAGATGGCCGTTGCAATATAATCTTGAGAAGCGTAGCGTAGGACAAATCCGACCCGATGGATGGACTGACGACTTGTGGAAGGTCGCTGGTGGAGGTTGGTGCAAAATGGGGGAGACGATATATTCAGCAGTTGACTGCGGTAGTTTGAAGAGAAAGGGGAGCTTCTTAAATTAACGACACGTATCCATTTGTTAGAGCGTCAGTGGCTCAATGGTGTGGACTGTCGCCTTCCTATCAGGAGGGCTGAGGTTCAAATACCGACACGTACCAATGTGTTTTCGAATTTTCGAAAATATATGTACGTTATCCGACGCTCTTACGGTGAAGGAAAACATCGTGAGGAAACCTTCATGCACGCCTGCGAAGCGATTCGAAGGTTGTGTGTGAATTCGTCCCATCCGCACTGGGCCCGCGTGGACGACTAAGGCCTAATCACCCTATACGGGTAGGCTCGTGCCCCTCGGTGGGTCGTTTAATGAGCTGATGATGATAATGATCCATTTGTTAATCATCAATTCGATATTCCTCTTAAATGTAGAATGTAAGGATCTCCATTTAAAAGACGGATTACAGAGTTTTAAAATCATCGTCTGATATTTTGCTTAATTGAAAAAATCGGAAATTAAATATAATCCTTTACGCACAACCTTTTAATCTTATCGTAGGCGCACGCCTACGAAAAGATTAAAAGGTTGTGCGTGAAGTCGGCCAATCTGCACTGGGCCCACGTGGACGACTAAGGCCTAATCACCCTATACGGGTAGGCTCGTGTCCCTCGGTGGGGACATAATATGAGCTGATGATAGAAATATATATGTATATTAAATACACAATTTTACTTTTTAATCAAAACCTGTTGTCACCTACACTTTCGCTTTGAAAAACATCGCTGGAAGCTGGTTCAAAAATAAAAATGAGTAATACTATTAATCTCACAACGTCATGCATTCGTTAGAGTCGGTAACTTGATGCTTAACTGTTTTAAAAAATTAAAAAACAACGCGTTCAATGTCGTAACAGTGACGTTAATAAATACACGCTTTTAATCACATTTCGAATAGGTATAGCTTCGACAACCTGGCGATGAAAATATAAAAGTTAACTTGGAAAACAACACCACGGGCACATCCATTATTTCCGAGGATAACATTTATGTAACGGAAATTGATTTATGTTTTCACTAAGTTTTAACCGCGCCTTCGCTTGCGTTTAATTCAGGGTAACACGGTTTCCCTTTCCTGATTAGTTTTATTTAATTCTATGATAGAATGCTCAGATTTTGCAAAAAAGTTTCATACAAATATCAAAACAAAGAGACAAAAAGTAACACGCTATACTGCTATATCACTCTCCATCATTTTCACTACATCCAATTCAAAAACCTTGTCGCTCCGTTTTGCCATAATAGGCAGACAAAACGACAAATGGACTTACTTTTATATAGTTACACAGAGAGATTAATCTAGTTATTTCAATCTACATTATCTTCTTTATCATGTTAGATATTTCCCTATACGATAAGGACCAAAATGAGGACATACATACGAGATGTAGCGTGACTGGTATAGCCCACAGGATGAACAAGTTTAAGTAGGTGGAGCACAAAGTCCGTAGACCATCGGGGTTACCGCAATCTCTTAAAACAGCATTGTTATAATGATACGTCAGCATTTTTGTATTAGAATAGACGAAGTAATATTATTGTTACACTGTTTTAAGAGATGGCGGTAACCCCCCAGGTAGGGGAATATGGGGTGTCAAATTTCTAGGGTGGCGTTGAATTAACGGAAAATGTATCGGACGCTCACATGGGACCTAATTCTCATAATTTTCAAATGCAGAAATGCTGTCTTTATTGTGTTTAAATTTTAGATTAACTATAAACTAACTAAATGCTCAATCTCACTCAAAAAGTGTCCTCGGTAACATTCTGTCCATTGCGTCGTTTGGGCAGAATTTTCATTCATTATCTCGTTGCTCACTACATTTTTTGATGATATAGTACTGTGCTCATGTTATTGAACAACAACAGCCCGAACACCCGTGACCATTCAGTATAATTATGTCAATGGTAAGCTCACGTGTGCACAATGTGCTCGTGAGTTTACTGCAAAGATCGGCTACATTAGCCATCTTCAAGCGCATGTGCGCCGTACTGTTTAGGAGTTGAAGTGGTCGCCATGACCGAAAACGGTCGGATCGTTCATTCATTCATTCATGTTATTGATTTTGTGCCCTTTCAATGACGGGTGAAGATCAAAATTTAAATGAATAATTTTAATTTATAAATATAACAATACGCATGTTTTGGTTGACGGCTCTTCGTGATTGTTTATTAGTTTTTTGATTACACATGGTCCAGTAGTTTTATGTCAACTGTCAACCATTATATGACCTGTCAAACGTAAAATTAGTAGCAGAATACCAATTTATAATTTCTACAGACAATTGAGACCATAATAAGTTCTCGACATGTTATTGGAAAATTAAAATGTTATTCAAATAGTAGGAAATTAAACATGCAAAAAAGTACTAAATAATCACAATTAAGCTAGAATTAGCGCATTTAAAAATTAGCGGAATTAACGACCTGGGTGTTAGTTGACTGATGACCTGGTTAAGATGGCGGGTAACCGATGAATGGCGACTGCTAGGGCAAGGCCACACGGGATAATTCTAACAATGAAACTTTTATAAAACGGGCCTGAAAAACAACATACTTATAGACTTTAACAGGAAATTCCACGGGATCATAAATCATTTCCCTTCGTCACTAATATTGATAATATAGTGATTTATTAGCCAAAGAATACTTAGAAAATTTACGGTTTTCATGATAACGGTTAGAATCACGTAACGTTATTTTAAGTTATATACTAGCCATTAATTTCATTGCAGTATTATACAGATATTTAATATCGTATCTAGTGAAACTACTACGTTGTCCGGAAGGGGGTACCGCGATTGGATAAAGTTTCCGAAATGTTATAAATCTAACAACAAGTCAACGTATAATGTCAAGCTGCTCGCATATTTTTTGGTTGATCTTCGTAATTATGCATGTAGTTAGTTTATTTTTTATCCAAGCCTTTCACCGATAGCTTAAAAGTGAGTAAATACTTACATGGGATATCAAAGGCAGGTTCCACGCCGCTGCCAGTTTGGCTTCCGTGTGACAGGTGCTGTCCGGTCCAAAGAATGCCACCACGCCCAGGTCTCGCATCTGAGTCATTACCCTGTACCAAAATAAATCATCATCATCAGCCTATTAAGACCTACTGCAAGTCACAGGCCTCTCCTGATAACCTGGTTAAGGTGGCGGTTAGCAGATGGATGTCAACTGCAAGGGATTGGTCCGCGTGGAATTCATTAGGAGAGATCTTCGTTCAGCATTGGACGTTATAGACTGTAATTATGATGATGATGATATAGTCCCATTGTAAGATGAAGATGATTAAGAAAGAAGCTTCGCTACGAATCTGCGCGGCCTCCAATAAAACCGGTGTGAAACAATTCGAGCGTTATTTTTCACAGCGGAAGTGAGGTTACCAAAGCTCTAAAACCTTTCATCTCCCTTGTTTTCCTTTTCGCTCTCCCTTTAAACTTCACTTTTTGCCCTTTCGATATTCACGTGCTAAAGGGGGTGTGTCACATCCCATCACTGGAACAATTTGAGCATTTGCCTGCAAATTAAATAAAGAAGAATCTGTTTTTTTTTTCTTTGTTCTCGGCTTCAAATTGCCAGGATCTTCAGTTAGCGCTTCCTTCGGATAAGATATTTTTATTTGAAAGCACCGTTTGTGTATCATAACAAACTTTAAATATTTGTAAAATTAAAGCCGAAATGTCTGCTTAATGTTGTAACTTTATATAAACGTCTCACTAGACATAGCACTTTAAACTGTCAAAAGTGTTTAATAAATATTAAGCAGCAAACCAATTATTTCCATAAAAAAGTTACGTAATTAGTGAAAAACTAGGTAGGAAAGTTAATAAATTTGAAGACTTAATTAACTTTTAAAATTAGTGATTAAAAAGATATATTTTTAAACTTCTCGCAGATTTTCAACGGCTCTTAAATAAAAAGTTTTTAAATTTTCTGGAAAGTCTTCGAAATAAAAACACGATTTTTTGTTACTACAGTTATTGTAGCATCGTTAAGGAGCGTACAACAAAAATACGGGTACTAATGATGTTTCATTAATTTTATTAACTAGTTGTATAATGGTACTGTGTCGTTTATATAGACACCACCGCAGTACCAGATATCGCCACGTAAAATATAATTTCTTTATTCTTTAGTTCGAATTTGTGTGTTGCTAAAACTTGCTGTATTGCAATGACCCCGCCTACTATACTGTTTTTATACACAGAAGCACGTATAATCAACCATTAAAAAAGATAATAGTTCAAAGGAAAGCTTGTACAACGACAATCTAGTAATCATGAAATGGACAATAGTTGAAAAGAAATGTACTTTAATATAAATTATAATGAACCTGAATCAAACTATTTTCTTATATTTGTAGAAATTATTTCGCTTAAATAACCATTCGAAGAGTTTGGGAAAGCGGAAGACCGAAATATCGTGCGCAAAATAGGGACTATGTCAGCAGTGGACTGCGATAGGTTGAAGAAAACCAATCGTAGTGTAGATGTTTAGTGGAATAGATTAGAATAAGGGACTAGAAAGCATGCTTGTATATTTTTTACGAAGTAATATATTTTCTCTATGAATAACATAAAAAAACACTGTCTCTCATAGGAGGTAGGGGAATAGCCCATGATTATGCCCCCGACTTTTTATGCCGATATTTATAAAAAAAGTTTTAACCCAAGTCTTGGTCAGTTCCGTAAAATATTTAATTAGGACCGGTCTAACCGTTCAACGCATCAAAATGTTGTACCATCCTTATTTCCATTTATACTTTTGAATGTAACAATATTTGTATGTCAAATAAGCGTGTTGTAATATTGCATTTTCATGATGAAACAGACTAAATCATCAAAGAGCAAATATTTGGAGAATATACGCAATTTTAGGACGTGGCTGTGGTAACCAATTTGTAATTCCAATTAAAAAATCCAAACTTAACTCGTCGTTAGACATAGTATGCTAGTTTCGTTAGTTTACTGGGGTTAACTACTTAAACAATAACATGTGAACGTTATAGACATAAAAATAACAAAATAGCTTTATTCCTCTATCTAAAATGTTGAGGTTGAAATAATACTTACAACGATATCAAATTATGATAGACGTGCGAGTAAGCTCGCGAAAGTCCATATTGTGCACTAGATTTCATTCTCGGAGAGAATGTGTTTTTGGAATATAGTTCATTTATTTGCTCGAATGTTTAGTCAGTACCACAGATTTCCCAATACAGGAGATGGGGCAAGCCGCGTTTTTAAGTGCGACAAATGTAAGCTCAACGAGCATACACTGGCTGCCAGTTTACGCTCTGTGAGACGAGTCAAGACGCACGAATATTAGAAGAAATAACCGTTTTTTCCCAAAATGCCACCCTGTGCATTGTAACATGCCATCATCGCAATGAATCAGTAAATTTACCAAGAAATATAATAACTTTTCAAAGGTAAGAACCGAAAAGGAATTGCGACACTGGGACTGCCTATAAACTTGGCGGCTTGTCCAGTCTAATTGTATATTCGGATGTCTGTGGTCAGTACCTAAGGCACACAGTGGATAAGACAAAAAGTTCTTTACATGATCTAACTGTTACAGTTTTCATCGTGAATTTGTTATTAAACTTTATTTCCTTATATTATTACTTCAAACTTATTTGTATTTTATTTAGTTTAGTTTAGAAAAATTATTGTTCATTATTAGAGAACTGTCGAGATATATAAACAACCGATCATTTCGCAATTAATAATCTTTCTTTTTAAACCTTTAGCAATGCACTGTTGGACATAATTATCTGAAAATATTTTATTAAAATTCTATCTGACCTAGAATCTAAGAAACTAGCATAGCAAAGCACATTACACTGTAGCTAATTAGGGCACGACTTCACGAGATCATAATTTATGAGGAAATTCTTATAGTTAAACGCATTAAGATGTTTCGTAGAATAAGGGTAGAACCTAGACTTTTCTGGGTCACGGAGGGTGAACTTAACATTCCTTTCAAAATAAAGTGGCTCTAAAGTGTAATTTCAAGACTTCCCAGCCGTATCTGATGGGAACAAAATGTTACAAAGTGGCGAACGGATAATGAAGAAAAGCTAAGAGATTGTTTTTTTTTTTTAAGGTAAAAAATACTGGATATTTATTTTTATTTTGTATAAGGAAATTGTGATTTGGTAATTTTTTAAAATCAAAATCAAATATCTTTAAAAATATTTTAAAGACACATAAGTCGTGATATATACTTAATAGTCACTTTTTAATTTGTTACAATATCGATTACAGATTATGTTATTTATCTAAAGGTAGCTTTTACATATTTACCTTAAAGATTTTGTGAGGAACAATATATAAATTGGAATTTTACCCTATACAAGAATAAAATTTGGAGGCTGGATGGGAAAGCGAGGACCGGGATATCATGCGCAAAATGGGGGAGACCTATGTCCAGCAGTGGACTGCAATAGGTTGAAGAGAGAGAGAGACTCATGCTTTAATATTTAAGGTAATATGTATAAAAAAGGTAAGAAATAAGCAAACGGTTAACCTAAAACACGTAAAACACGTAAATTTATTATGAAATTGAAACCCATATTAAGGTCATTTAAGTGTATTATGTTAAAACAGCTCAATCAGGTCCTGAATGAAGTGAGTTCAACAATCATTCAACTTAAAGCAATCCATTACGAGCGTACACTAATTTTAAACTTTCCGTTATTACAGTTATTATTAATTCTGCTCGCTACGAGTATCATTGAATTTTTACTTGACAGGAGTAGAAAGTTTCCTTTGGAAGCCTATATTAGAGGCACCTGTTGAAATTTTCTTTAACCCCTTATAATATTAAACAAAAAAAATTGGTCAAGCGCGGTCTGACTCGCACGTGAGAGTTCCGCAGCAGTAAGTACAAAAATAAAATTATTTTTATTTAGTTAGGCACCTACTAAAGCTTTAATATGAAAAATTGTGGTTCATCGTTTATTCAAATTTCGTTGTTATTTTTGGTCCTGTACATCATATATTTTTTTCGATTTTATCAACCCATAGTTTAAAAATTAGAGGGGTGGGGGACACACTTTTTTCAACTTTGGAAGTGTCTCTCGCGCAAACCATTCAATTTATAAAAAAATAATAGAAATCTCAATATATTTTTAAGATCTACTCATCTACCCCACACGTGGGGGTACGATGAAAAAAAAATTTTAAGTTTCAGTTTAATGTATGGGAACCCCAAAATATTAATTTATTTTCAAGTTGTTCATTAAAACCTAATAGCGGTTTATGTAATACATATACGTACAAAGTTTGAATAGTGTAATGCATATAGTTTCGGAGAAAAAAGGGGTTGTATTATTCGGACGGACGGACGGACAGACAGACAGACAGACTTGACGAATCTATAAGGGTTCCGTATTTTGCCATTTGGCACGGAACCCTAAAAAAGCAACGCATTTAAACATACCTTAATTAATAACACCCTTCATGATCATGGTTACTACAAATTCACTCATAGGTTGGGAAGGAAAAATATATTTTATCAAATATTTAACGCGATTAAATTGTATTTTTTTTATGTTATTAGTGTTCTGTGGTCTGGACGCTCACCTGATGGTAAGTGATACGCCAGACCATGACAGAGCGGCATTAAAGGAGACCAACAACTGATAGACAGTTATTATCCTTCATCAATGCCGCACTGCGCCCGACACCCGAGACAACAGATGTTAGGTCTCCTATACCCGGTAATGTAATGAATACCAAATACAAAGGCCAATAAATGGTTTGAAAGTTATTACCAATATTTCCAGGCTACAAGATTCCGGAAACGTTTCCGATGATGATGGATTATATCCGATGAATCAATGCATCGCAATAAATCGAGATTTAATTTGTTCCGCCCTATTCTGTGATTGGTAAAGTCGTAGGCCGTTGACATGGGTCAATCCTTGTGTCGTGATTTTACTAATAAATGAATCGTTTAGGTTTAACCCACCTATAATATAAAAAAAAAGATTTTCGTAAATTTAATAATTTCGTTTTAAAAAATCGTCTCGTGATAAATTTATACATTTACGAATGTAAATTCGCAAGATTCTATGCTGATTCGCAAGATTATATGGTTAAACTACGCAACGGTTTTACATGCGGTTTTTTTAATAGATTTAATGATTCAAGAGGAAGGTTGATATGTATAAAAATATTCATTAATTAATCGAGAAATACTATTATTTTTGGGGGTTTCTAATGTAATGTTGTAAATAATTTCATTTTTTCCGCTTAAATTGCTACTCAGACTGAACCCTACGAGATTTATCAAAATCATGTACTAAGTATTATACACATTGGAAAGATCTACAGAAAACTCCGCGATGGTAGGTCTATCTAGGATATCCCACAATCACACATTTTTTGTCATTTACTTTTTACGATAGTAATTTCCGAAGCAATTTCAATTAAACCTTATCAAATTAAATACTTTACATTCATTATTGATTAAAAAGAGATCTATAGATTCCATCATATGATTCAAATGAATATTTTCGAAGATATTACAGATTTAAAAAAAAAATACGGGACGTAGCGTTTGCCGAGGGGAGCAATTTTCCAAGTAATTTTAATTAAAACAACATTAAACCTTATCCAATTAAATACCTTACATACATTGTTTATTTAATAAAGACCTATAGATTACATAATATGATTTTAATAAATATTGTCAAAGATATTACTGATCCAGAAAATTTTACAGGACGAAGTATTTGTGCTCGTGCGAACCCGGAGCTGGTCGCCAGCTATATCATTACTGCTTAAGAATTAATAAAATTTTCCATTCCAGAACAGTGCTTTGAGAAACAGATAGATTGGGTGTATATTAAAAGAAAAGCTCCGCGAGGCGCTCAGTCGCCAAAGGGATCGAGTTAAAAGCTGCATTTGAAACCGTTGTAATGCAATAAACAAGCTAAAGAAATCGAGAATGTAACTCAAGGTTAAACACACATTTCTTTTATAAAGAAAATAATGATTTAGTTTCATTGAATGCAGTAATAAATATCTCTGTTTGTTATGATAAAACTATATATAATGACAACAAAATACGCCTTGGCTGTTTGCAGAAATATTGGAATCCGAAATATAATATTCGACCTTTTTATATCTGCTGTGTGTTATTACTTAACTACAAGTCTTGTTTTTGTTTATCGAACAAAATCACACGAGACTTTATTGATATACGTAACGCACGCGTTGTTTCACGTCAGTTTTTTTGTCATTTATAAATATTTTTGATTTTGAATCTATATACTAATATATAAAGCTGAAGAGTTTGTTTGTTTGTTTGAACGCGCTCATCAATCTCAGGAACTACTGGTTCGATTTGAAAAATTCTTTCAGTGTTAGATAGCTTATTTATCGAGGAAGGCTATAGGCTATATATATCATAACGCTACGAGTCATAGAAGCGGAGCAGCAATGAAGAATGTTTCAAAATCGGGGGTATTTTTTCATACTTGGAGCTTCCGCTGCGTACGCTGAGTAAACGGTTAAAGTTACACAAAAGTCATGTATGAGAGTATTGTTCTCCTTTTAAAGGTCTACAAAAAAGTCCGCGAGAGCATATGTCTATCTTTTAAGGTAAGCTCACTATAACATATTTTTGGCTAATAAAAATTCTGAAAATGACCCCGAAACCTTTTAAGTTGGAGGGAGGGGAAATCCTATGTATAGTGATAAATGAAAGTACCGTGTTATCCCGAATTTAATGCGAGCGAAGCCGCGGGCAAAAGCTAGTTGTTTATATTGGACATGACTGTACGAGTATGTTACACTCTCATATAGTTTTAAGGTGTGTAATACAGATGATATGGTCTACATTAGCCTGGCAGAGTGTAGATTAAAACTAAATCTAAAGTTTTAGTGCAACAATATTTAACAGGATCACATGAATTTATTTATAGTTTTTCGATAAATTTACATTCATCTTCAGTCCCCTGATACGTCTCCATACGATCCCTAGATATAGGCCTTAGTCGTCCACGCGTCGTTAGTGCGGATGGGCCGACTTCATGCACATCCTTTACATCTTTTTACAGGCGTGCGCAGGTTTTTCTTCACCGTAAATGCATCAGAACGAACATATTATTTTTAAAATACGAAAAGATATTGGTACGTGGCGGGATTTGAACCTGCACCGGTTCGGACGGCTACAGTGCTCACCAGTGAGTCACCGATGCTGCTAAATTATTTTAAAAATTGTCATTTCTTTATTCAAATAATACTAATTATATTTACTAACCTCAAGGTAAGACTGTCCTTATCCATGGGCAGATGTGGCCTTGGTCGGCCAATATCTGCTGCAACGAAACGCAGACGCAGTCCTGGCAGCAAACTCGACTCTCTGTTGACGGCAGCCACAGCCAGCGGCATTGCACCCAATACCGACTGCAATAAATAAATAAATAATAAATATCCACTGACATACACACCACGCCATATAGTTCCAAGCTAAGCGTGAAGCCTGTATTATGGGTACTAAATAATGGATACACATACTTATATATTTTTTTTGTAAATAATTACATATTATACATAGAAAACACTCAGACCATTGCAAACAGACATGTTCATGCACACAAATGTTTGTACTGCTCGGAGATCGAACCCCTTGGTGTTGCAGTCGACCTCTCAACCGCAACACCAAATGGGCCGTCATAACTAACAATAAAAACAATAAAATTCTGGTTTAAAATAACTATTTTTGGAATGCCTTATTGATGTGGGCCGTAGGTGGCCTTCACGGCTTCTAGTGGCGAGCGCAGATGGCTCTGAGCCCAAAAAATGCAACGAGCCTAATAGTGTCCCAATGTTGGACGCGAACCTCGGCTCTCAGAGCTTTGCAGGGGCGGCTAAGTAACCTAGTATATGTTTGGACAGAAAAGCTTGTCGGTAACGCGAATAGGGACTGGTCGAACCTAGGTCGAACCAATGATATTCTGTATACATAAAGGTAGACACACCACTCGTGCCTCAAAAACGCCAAAGAAAATACAGTTGTAGGCTCTTTGTTTAGGTAAATGTACGCTCCTATTCCTATTCAACCTATTGCAGTCCACTGCTGGACATAGGTCTTCCCCATTTGGCGCCAGATATCCCTGTCCTCCGCTTTTCTCATCCAGCTTCCACCGGCGACCTTTCGCAAGTCGTCGGTCCATCGGACCAGAGGGCGTCGTACGCTACGCTTGCCGAGACGCGGCCTCCACTCCAGAACTTGTCTGCTCCAACGGCCATCGGTTCGGCGACATACGTTACCGTGTCGCAGAACCGCTATGTCAGTAACTTTAGTTCTCTTACGCATTAAATAATTTCTGATCTTATCCCTAAGTGAGACCCCGAGCATAGCTCGTTCAATGTACGCTCATTCGAAATGAATGTGTATGTGTGCTGTACTGCATTCGGAACACTTTTTTGGTTTTGTGAGCATATCACGAATCTATTCTTTTTACATCATTGGGTCGAACAGGGACACGCAACGAAGGCCAACCGGCGGGGGCAGAATCTGAGTCTTGAAGTGTTGCGTGTGTTTTGAGATGCTAGGTTTGTCTGGATCATCAACTTCGTCCACGTTTCGGAGACGTCTACGTTTGCGAGATTACGTAAAGACGCGGTTGTTTGTTAAAGTTGGATAGTTAGCAGATTGGGCGACTAGTAACTAACCAAAGTGGACAAACTAAATACAAACTTCAGAGTAATTTATTCATCTAGAAGAGCCAAAAAAACTAAAAGCTATTTATAAGGGAGCAGTGTCGCTTTAGAGACTGCCACAGATGCAAACCATAGAAAAAAGAAATCGTTGAAAACGATAGAATTGCTTACTTGTAAGTATTATATTTTATTTTGTCATCATCGTGCGAGCGTTGTGAATTGATATTTTTTGTGACAGTTTTCATTATTCTCAGATAGTTTGTGGGAGATCAGTATTCGTGATCGATCATACTTCTAAATTCCCCTTACCCCTACAATATTTCCTTGTCCCTCACCTTTTTGCATGGTTTGACACACCGTCAATTATAGACTTACGAGAAGATATACATGAGAGGCGATAATGTTTACCAACACGTAACGTACATAATTAATCGAGTAAACCGAGAGTTTGTAAGTTTAGTATCAGAAATTCAACATGTGTGCTAGACGGGTCACCAGAGCCTTTGTTTTGGCATGATTTAATAGGAAGGCAAGGTTTGCTTGGCTCCAAATATTTGATTGGTGGAACATATCCCGTTCCTGTAAAAGACCATTTCAATATTTAAGTAACAAACGGTGAACATATCACAATGCAAACGGTGGTTTTAGTACTTCCTATATGTCTGTTGCCAATAGATGGCGCTGACAGGTGCTTACACCGCGCTAATATAATGTCTCGAATATGATTTTTATAACTTAGTTCCTACAGCAACTTTATTAATTTATTTATATTATTTTATAAAAAAATCATAAACACAGTGATCTTTAGCATATAGTTTGCTTGCGTTTCGTAATAGGTAATCTGTATACTCAGATAAGTCAGAGTTCGTTTTGTTTTTTAAAGTTTCAAAAACCATTCGAAGGAGCGTACGTCTTATGTACACACTATTATCATTATCAGACGCCACGACTTTAATTTATTCAATGCTCTTACGTTACTTTGTCTCAAAAAGGGAACCATTTTATTAGAGACTCCCATATTTAAGCGCTTCTTGTCTGCAATCCCATTTTAAGAATTTACATCACGTTCAATTGGGACGAGTCAGCCAGTCTACGAAGTCCGGGCTGAATTTGAACTAGCCTTTTTTGTTATGAAACGAAAACAAACGATGCGGGGAGATTTGTCAAAGGAATTAGCATTTTAACAAACAGATTATCTGATGGTAACTGATGTCTAGTCAAAGTTGGTGCCATGATTTTTCGTCAGAAAAATCACAGCATTCACATGTTCAGCATATAATGCTTGTTGAATCCTTCATTATGTTATAAGTAAATAGGACGGTCAGGATGATAACCTGATGGTAAGTGGTACACCTAACCATGACAGAGCGGCATTGAAAAGATCAACTGATAAACAGTCATTATTCTCCATAAATGCCGCCCGATACTCGGGACAACAGATGTAAGACCTCATGTTCTCGGTAATTTCACTAGCTACAGTGCCCTCATTCCGAAACACAAAAGTGCATAACACTCCTGTTTCACGGGACAATATCTGGCACTGCGGTGGTACCTACCTAGACGACTCGGTATCGAGCATACCACCTAAAATACAAGACAAAAATATATTTCAACACAATAAACACTACTGATTGAAGTCTGTAGGTACGTATATATAAACGTACAGGGAAACTTATTTTATCAGTTCAGTTCAGGTTTAAAGACTCTATAGCTTTAGGTTTTCACCTAGCCTACTAAAACCTAGTTAAATTTATACATAAAAATAATTTACATATAAGACATTTACTTACAAAGTAAATACTCATTTATTACACCGCATAACCTCTGTTATCGACATATTAAACGTTACAGGTGCTCTGAGCAAATATGTTAGTCCTTACCGGTATTTTTAGAATTTCATTTGTTCCCACACACGTCTTTGTAGGAGAACGTATACATTACCAAGATTTTAAATGTAGTGAAAGATAAAAATAACTGACATATACTTTTATCAGCATAATTATCATACACCCTAAAATATCTTATATACGAAGGCCTCCCTCTCTGCTAATCTAACCTAACCTCAACGCTATGTGGACTGATCCCTAGCAGTTAACATCCGTCGGTACCACCACCATCAAAATCAACCTAAATAAACGGTATATCAGATTAAGGGTTGGCCTACGGTTCCTTTCGCTCCGTGGACGTCACTCGAGAACCTTCCTCCCACATCGGACATCCGTTTTACCCACTGTGCCCTGCCTACTGCCACTAACACTTCCTGATGCGGAATAGTATCACTACAATGAGACGTTAGCTATTTTGGCAAGGTGAAGTAAAACAAATGCCTGCGAAGAGATTCAAAGGTTGTGCGTGTAGTCGTCCAATCCACACTGGCCCACGTGGATGACTAAGGCCTATACACTCTATACGGGTTGGCTCATGCCCCTCGTTTGGGATGTATAGTGAGCTGATGATAATGAAGGCGAAGTAATATTATTGTAGTACTGTTTTCAGAAATGGTGATAAGCCCGTATTTACTTTAGGTGCACATGACGTAAGGACGCTATTACGCTTCCTTACGCTATTACGACACTATTAAGAATCCAACTGTATATTTATTAATTTATTTGGGAAACAAACAATACAGTTTCACTCATATAAAAAAACAAAAAAATGAACTTTTACAGAAATCAGTTAAGTCTCCACAACGTGATATTCCATGAACTGTGCATAAAAAGGTGTTACATTATGAAATATATTTTTATTTCTATCAAATCCATTTTTATATTTTCAGTAATCTGAAACGGTACAACATTAATGTTTCATCATCAGCAGCTCATTAAACGTCCCCACCGAGGGGCACGAGCCTACCCGTGTAGGGTGATTAGGCCTTAGTCGTCCACGCGGGCCCAGTGCGGATTGGACGGCATCACACACAACCTTTGAATCTCTTCGCAGGCGTGCATGAAGGATTCCTTACGATGTTTTCCTTCACCGTAAGAGCGTCGGATAACGTACATATATTTTCAAAAATTCGAAAACACATTGGTACGTGTCGGGATTTGAACCTCAGCCCTCCCGGTAGGAAGGCGACAGTCCACACCATTGAGCCACCGACGCTCATTTTGTTTCATCAACATTAATGTTTATGGCAATTGTAATGTTATTTTGTGTCTTATTTTCGCATGTCTATTTTCATTTATGTACATCTCTGATTTTTGTAGACTACCATTTTAGGATCCAACCGCTGCGTAATACCGAAGGTATATTGTATTCGCGAATAATGCTTGGGTTGTGATCGATTGCCGGAAAATGCCGGTCAAAATATATTTTAAGATTAGATCTTTTGAGACCTTGAAAATATATTTTAAGAAAAATCTTTTTAGAACTTGAATCATTATTTTACACAGGCTAAGAAGTATTGATTTGGCTTTATAACTGCAAAACAATGTTTTGAAATCACTAGTCTGATTTGAAAAGATTTTTATTCGTAAATGTGTGTGCTCTAAATTTATTTTAAAATCCACCATGGTATATTAAAGTCAGTCGTCTAATTTACACCGCATTTAACTTGGACCGCGATGGTCTGGGTGTTTTCTATGTATAATATGTATGTATTTAAAAAATGCTATATACGTATGTTTATCCGTTGTTTAGTACCAATAATACAAGCTTTACGCTTACCTTGGGGCTAAATGGTGTTGTGTAAATGTCAGTGGATGTTTATTTATTTTATATTAAACATAAAAAACACCCAGACCAATACAAACCAACATGTTTATGCTTAAGATCAGAAATGATTTAATCCGCAAGATAACTAAAGTAACCGACATAGTCTGCCGGATCAGATAGTTGAAGTGGCAGTGGGCTGGTCACGTATGTCGTAGAACCGATGACCGTTGGAGTAGACGAGTTCTGGAGTGGAAACCGCGTCTTGGCAAGGGTAGCGTAGGACGCCCTCAGGCCCGATGGACCGACTTATTGACATTGTCGCTGGTGGAGGCTAGATGAAAAAACCAGAGGACCGAGATATTTGGCGCAAAATGGGGGAGACCTATATCCGGTAGTGGAAAGCGATAGGTTGAAGAGAGAAAGACTAGATTGCGTATAAGCTGTACGTTTTTTTTATTGCATAAACAGAAAACAAAACAAGTGCTTTTTTTTCAAATAAGCAGTATGCATACGCCAGTTCAGAAATTAATTCTACAAAAACAACAATCAATCAGCCGCGCGCACAGATTCACGGATCATTACATCCTCGGATCCTGTTTCAAACTTTTGCAAAACTTTTTAATAACGATTTTATAACAAACCCTCGTGCAAATATGCTTAGCGTTGTATTCCGAGTATGGGAACTGGAGCCCTAAAATCGATTTCCCCTTTCTTTAATGTGACGACCCAATCGATATTACGGTTGAGACGTCGGCCACTACACCAAGGGTTCCGGGAAAGATTCCCGGACAGTACACACATTCGTGTGCATGGACATGTTTGTTTGTATTGGTCTGGGTATTTCTATGTATAATATGTATGTATTTACACAAAAACTAATATTAGTATATTTATCCATTGTTTAGTATCCATATTACGGGCTAATGCTTAGTTTGGGGCTAGATGGCGCTGTGTGAGGGTTACTTAGTAGATATTTATTTTATTTCTTCTCAATGCTTTCATTTTACTCTTTTGTAGGTCAGCAACGCACTTGTGGCTTCTAGTAGAATATCATATTATCTGTGCTACTAGCTACTACTACTAAGGTCCATAACCACCTGCACAACTACCATCAGGTCGCCAACTTCTAAATTCCGCGCTCATGGGATTGTTATTGAGTCTCAAAAGAAAAACTTTACACGTTCTGTGTTATAACATGTAGATTGTGATTGGTAACACCATTGGACACTTCATTGTAATGTTTAATTAACAATTCAAACTATTAAGTTGTACCGGAATACCGAATTTACAGTTAGTTTGTAAAGTGTCGCAATAGTGTCGTAATGAAAATAAACAAGTTACTACAACAGCCACATTTCTTATTTGCTTTCTTAATTTGTATAATCGATTTTATTCAATACTGGATGTTCCCCGCGGTATCACGCTCGGTATAAAATATTCTCCCGCAGTATAACATAACCTAAAGTTGTTTCGTTAAATCATTGCTTTATTTTTCCAGAATATAAAGTATAATATCTGTATTTGTTTTTTTTATTACGTCAGTTACTCGCTAAAAAAGTCCTGTCCAAATTCATCCAGTCGTTTCAAAGATTAAAAAACAGACAGACAGACGGACAGAAAGATAAGAATTAAAAAAAAGGTTTTTGCGTATGTACCGTATTCATATTTATCCATATGCTTGTAGAAATTTTTTTTAGTTCGATATAACAAACAGACACTCAAATTTTTTTATATGTTATAGATTTTTGCGACTAAAACGTCATGAAATTCTTCAACAAAATAATTAATGAGAAAGCAAATATTACAAACTTGCTCATTACAGTGTATGAGCTATTCATCTTATATTATGATGTTGACATGGGTTAAAGGGAAGACTTTATATACTAACATACTGGCAAGTAGTTGAGTCATGCCCTGTCATGCCATATTTCATTGGCATATTTTTATCAGGCGGCATCATCATCATCGCATAAACATCCCCACCGTAGGGCACGAGCCTACCCACAATGATTAGGCCTTAGTCGTCCACGCGCACCCAGTGCAGATTGGACGACTTTACGCACAACCTTTAATTTATTCGCGGGCATGCGCAGGTTTCACGATGTTTTCCTTAGCCATAAAAGCGGCAGATAAACATACATATAATTTTAAAAATTCGAAAAGACATTAGTTCGTAGTGGGATTTGAACCGGCACCCTGCAGATCTGAAAGCCAATACACCAATGAGCCACCGACGCAATTATCGGCGGTATCAATGAATGAAATGAAAGGTCCTTTCATAATAAATTACCTATACATGATTTGTAAAGAATATCACGATGGATCAAGTATATTCAATATTTTATTTCATTAATCCAGTAGAAGTTTATTTTTTACTCGTTGTTATCATACTTTTACTCGTAAAAGAAACACTTGTAAAATATACCTTGGTCTTACGCATAAAACCTTTTTAAGCTATTTGTAGTTAGGTATGAAATAAAAAATAGCGATTCTATTTCACAAAGAAATACCGGAGCAACGTCTCAACAAAAAGGACAGATGATAAATATGATGTCAGTCATACAAAACATAAACTCGAGCTTTGCTCGTAATTCCACGCACCATAAAACAACACTAGCTTCATAACCCATCTCTGCTAAGAGTCTTAAAACCGTTTCCTCATTGTATATGTTGTTACAACTATTACACAAACAACTTTCTATATTTACGAATGTAATAAACAAAATTAATGGACTGTATTATTGCTGGCACCGTAAATTCTTAATTATATCTATACTTTGATAAGTAAGCAAATTATCAAATTTATCCATTATGTTAAATATAGCTAATAATAAGTCTTCTTTAAAGAAGAAAATTAATAATCAAAAACGATCATTTAGGAATCACACTAGAGAAAAATGGTGGTAAATACTGTATTTACCTAATTATTGGTACCAATTCCAGGTTCGACACCTATTTGATTTTATAATTCTTCTTTTGTTTTGGCCATGATTTAGCGCGCTCATTCTTAATCTATGGTTATGGCCTGACTATTGTTATTATTGCTGTTATTCCTGGAAATGAATAACCCCGCGTCACAGGTGTGTTTTCATTATTTTGTTTTGGAAATTGCGTGTTTTGGCACTTTGTTATCTCGAAAGTTGTTTGTTTTCTCTTGCATACAAAGCGTTACAAAGCGTTTGAAGACACGCTCGTCTTCTCAACAATCCGAGAAGCTGTTAACTTTATTCACCACGCACATAGGTTTAAATTTTAACATTTCCGTTACATTTTATTTATGAAAACAATTCTTTACTAGACGCATCGGACGGGTCTGATATGTAGTTTCCAATGCGTTGTCGCGACGCACACTTTTGCGAAAAAAAATATCAAGTGGTACCTACGCCCTTACGAAATGCTGTTGCATCTAAAATCGCTAAATCAAATGGCTCGCGCACACGCTGTCACAAAATCTGATTTTACGCACAAACTTTGAGTCTCTTCGCAGGCGTGCGCAGGTTTCCTCACGATGTTGTCCTTCACCGTAAGAGCGTCAGGTTAACATACATACAATTTCGAAAATTCGAAAACACATTGATACGTGGCAGGATATGAACCTGCGCACCCTCTAAATCGGAAAGCAACCGTCCAAAACAATGAGCCACCGACGCTCAAAAAACACTATTTTTATTATAAATGTATATAAAACGTGTTCCTATTTAATGCATACAAAAGATATCATTTTCCAGATATTGCTGCATGTCGCAAAAAGGAAAAATTCTGCTGCAGGATGTTTGTTTTTGTGTGCTCCTCAGAATAAAAAATTCTTGGGTGGAGTTTTTGTACTCGTAAACGCAGCGAGGGACGACAAGTTTTATAACTTGGATTAACTTTAAGTATGCGATCTTTATCTGACTTAAAAAATGGACGACGTTCTTAATGGGTCAGATTAATAGTCTTTTTTACCGACTTTTTATTATTAAAAAATAAATAATATTTAAAAAAGGGTATATTTGTTGAGGAATTCCTAGAAGAGAGTGGCAATTTTCTTTAAAGTCTGTCGATTGTGTAATTATATTCAATATATTCCCTGTATTCCAATATTTAAAAGAATTATAAGAGAGAAAATATGAATGAGTATTTTTTTCAATATTAGCAGGGGATAACAATGACTACCTAAGTAGTACATCAATTTAATTTTAGTTTTATCTAGTGACATAATAATGACTAATATTATGTCCCTAACAATTGATTCTGATGAATTTCAAGAAGGATAATTCAAAAAGCAAACAAATTTGAGCACTGCATTCAACCCCTATTAACAAACATATCACGAATAGAATGCGCGAGTAAGGAAAAGATTGTGACAAAGCTCACAAGGACAGCAAAATGATAATCAGTAGTACAGGGTCGTTAGCCAATACCAGGCGCAAACAGCTTGTATTCCTTAACCAAGTATGCCTTTTGACCCAAAGTACCAACGACGCGTCCAGCAGTAGACTGCCATAGAAGGATTCAAGCTCCAATTAATATTCTACTCACCGGACTTCTGCCGTAGGCGCCGAGAAATCCAATCTTTATAGTCTTCTCCTCTGTCCAGTTCTGAGCTGCGAGCGGACACACCTTCGCACCACCACAGTCACTGTTCACCACATTAAACAAATTAACACCGTCTGTTTCTATCATATCCACTGTCACACGTTCTTCAATCAGATTTGTGGTCACTCGCGAGTATATATTGTTCAAGTAGATAGAATTTAAATTATTGGGATTTACAAACACTGTATCGTTACTGATTGTATTATTAATGACGTCGCAATGATTCTTGTTTGCGATTGAATTTGCTTCAATTGGGGTAGCACTTCCATTGGTATCTTCAGTGACATTGTAAAATCCGTCTTCTAGTTCTTTTCGATGATTTGTTTCGATGGTAGCGTTAAGTAGTATTAGGGTTGTGTTTGCTTCTTCTGGGCTATTAGTTGTACTGTCCTGTGTTGGTTTTGCACAGACTTCATATAGTAGCAATATAACTAAGTACATAGGCATTATATGCGCCGCCATTTCTTCTAGTTCGTCATACTATTTTGAAGCACGTTATATCTGAAAATAAAAGAAAAAGATAATAAAGAACTTATTTCAGTAACAGTAGAATATGTAAAATATTGAATAAAGAAAAACATGAGAGAAAATTCGTGTTTTTAATCTAGGAGGACTGTTTCTTTTATGAAATTGCCTATTTGGGAATTTAGCACGAATAAGTACAACGCAACCTCATCAAACTTTAAAGTTAGTTGAATGAAGGAATGTTTTATAACATACATTTACACCAATCCCTGTGTTAAATAAACTACGACAGTAACACCTCATGAGCATTAATTCATACTGCGTCATGATACAAGTAAAATGGTAGCGAGTTATGAACTTCAGCCAGTGTTAGTTACAGTAAAAAGTTACAACGGCGTAATTTCTCATGTCTCATACTCAACAGAGAAGATGTTACACAAAGATATAGCTATACTACAATAGGTACTATGAAAAAGAAACAGGTTCCAATTCGAAATTCAAAAGTGAAAAGTAATTAACCAAAGAAGTTTTCCTAAAAGAACTCTATAACCTTTTTAGAATTATGTTCAAAATTGTTCTTCACTTAGACTATTACTTTTCGAATGTATTTTATTTGTATACGCAAACATTGCTAAGAAAACACTCTTTTAGAGGCTATTCTTTCCTGTTAGTACTGGGGGCGGTTAGAATAGTCGAATGAGCTGATGATGATGATGATTCTAAACTAGCGACCCGTCCCGGCTTCGCTCAGGTGCGATGTTGATACTAAATACACTTTAGAAAAACTTTAAAGTTGTATATGAAAACATTATTTTGTTACATCTCGTAGGGTTCGGGACAGATAAATCGACTTTGTTTTATACTAAATAGTGATAATGAAGACAGTAGCTATACCTAATCACAGTTTTCAGTTAATTTCAAACAAATCGTGGAAGTGTGATGTTATCTTATTTTCATAACTTAGCTCCCGTATTTAGAAGCGTAAAATGTTTATTACTTCTGCGAAAACCGCTAGACTGCGATGATTACGTACATTACTACGTTTAATTACAAATTTAATGTTAAATTAGACGAATACGTAGCGATTTTGCATATCAAAACATTGAGTTAGTAATAAACTTGGCTCAACGACTGGTGGAACCCGTCATTTATGTCTTTTTTTATGTTACAGAGTGTACATGCCGATCAGGATGCTCACTTGATGGTAAGTGATACGCCTGACCATGGCAGAGTGGCATTAATTGAGACGAATATCTTATAGACAGTTATTATTTTCCATCAATGACGGCTTTACTCCAGAACTCGTCTGCTCCAACGGCCATCGGTTCTGTGACATACGTGACCAGCTCACTGCAACTTCGACTTGCTGATCCGGCGAACTATGTCGGTAACTTTAGTTCTTTTACGGATTAAATCATTTCTGATCGTATCCCTAAGAGAGACTCCGAGCATAGCTCGCTCCATTGCGCGTTGAGTGACTTTGAACTTGTGAACCAATCCCACAGTCAATGTCCATGTCTCAGCTGCGTATGTTAGCACGGATAGGACGCATTGCTCAAAGACTTTCATCTTTATGCATTATATACGAGTATAACACTCGTACCTTACAACATTGGAAAGTTTGTTGTATTATTCATTGCATTAACCGCGAAGAAAATATTCGAGTACACAAACAAACCACGTAAACTTATTAGCGGAGTCATGGCTATATGTAATAAGAAATTCACGCATGCATATTTACTTACCTACATTTTATGTGTTTTATTTATAGCAATATTATTTCATGATAGCAAAACAATATTTTGATTAAGTTACGCTTTATGTCTAAAGGTTTGCTCACGATATTTTCCTTCGCCGTGAGAGCGTTATATAAAGTAGGTACATATAATTTCGAAATTTCGAAGAGATATTGGTAGGTGGCGGGATTTTAAACAACGCCCTCCAGATTGGAAGGCAACAGTCCACACCGAAAAGCCATCGATGCTCAAAATAAATCAAATTTTCTGTACACTTTTCATAATAAAATTTTCAACATGTAATTTAATTATTTGCACCGCAAAAGCATTGATTCCCAAAGGGATTGCGAATTAGGAATATTTAAATATTTATCAAGGTGTACGCATTTCAAAAAGAAATATTAAAATCTAAAAGTATAATAGCAGATGGCGTGTCCCTGAATAAAATATATTTTTCAATAAATTTTCCTCATTGATTATGTATTTCTTAATGCGCATCCTGGTGCTATTTTAGAATGCTTAATATTAATTATTGAAAGATTCATTTCCTTCAGAAAGTTACCCTCTTATTATGATATAAAATACACACTTTACTGTGCAGTTTTTTTTTTCTTCTACAAATTTTAATCTTATAAAATTTGACAGTAAATAAACAAATAAATATCCACTGATACTTACACAGCACCATCTTATCCCAAGTTAAGCGTGAAGCTTGTATTACGTTTACTAAACAACTGATAAATATACTTATTTAATTTTTTCTTGTAAATACATTCATATTATACATAGAAAACACCGAGACCAATACAAACAGACATGTTCATGCACTCAAATGTTTGTACTGCCCGGGGATCGAACCCGGAACCCTTGGTGTAGTTGCCGACGTCTCAACCGCTACACTACGTCAGACTGGTAGAGTCATTAAAAAGTATAATAATAAAAACAATGACGATTCAAAAGTATCTGTAATAGATTTTTTGAATAAAGATTTTTTACTTTCTGTCTGACTTACACCAAATTGGTCGTAAACAAGTAAACAGCCAACCAGACGATAAGTGGTAATTATCACCAATAACACACCTTACCTACTGACAAAAGTTAATTATTATTGTAACCTAAAGATGCTCAGAATTGCTCAGGCATAGTATTCAACAATGAAAAGGATCACCATCATCAGCTCCTTAAACGTCCCCGCCAAGGGGCACGAGCATACCCGTAGAAAGTTAATCGTTTACGCGGGCCCAGTGTGGATTGACCGACTTCACGCACAACCTTTAAATCTCTTCGCAAACGTGTGCAGGTTTGCTCATGATTTTTTCCATTACCATAACAGCGTCTGATAAACGTACGTAGGTATAAGTAATTACGAAAAATCGTAAAACACATTGGTATATGGCAAGATTTGAACCTGCACCATCCAGATCGGAAGGCAACTATCCACACCAATAAGCCGCCGATGCTCTGAATTGAAATAAAGAACAGAAAACTTGAAGGAATAAGAAAGAGCAGAAAAGCAACCGTGTTTTTATTTTCTGATAAAAAGGTTCTAGAATCATCACAAGATTTTTGGTGTTTTGAGAGTTAATAAAAAAACATTTTTAATCGTATTGCGTTAATGTTAATAAAAAACTATAATAAAGACTGAAAATCAGGTCGTGTACATATGTCATTTGCATAGGATTGCACTCTTATTATAAGCTATCATTGTAATTATCTTACAAACATAACTTGAGAAGGTCTGTTTGTGTACCAAATAAATATATATATAAAATTTTAAACCCAATTCATACTCATTAATGCTTTTGTATTTCTTCAAAAACTTTATGTATTCATTAAATTAATATCGCATCAACAGATCAGTGAGCTTGCATAGTTTTCAGAAAAGTATTTCGTGACTAACACCTGACGGGGCTTAGAAAAGGTTTAATTTTAAAAGGGTTTTTACATTAAAATTCATTTTTAGTTTAAATTATTGCTGGACACGCTTCTGAGTCTGTTTACCTCATTCAATGCCTTTTGTTGTAAGATCATTGGCCGATTTTCACTCGTTTTGAACATATTTTTATTTCTAAATATTTCGTTTACTTTGATGTTTTACTATCTTTGATTGTAAAACATTAAAGTAAACGATTGATGAGTATGCACAGTTCATCAAGAGGCAAAAGAATTAAATATTGGCATGTAGCAGCGTTTTCACATCATCATCACCCATCTAGGACTTCATCATCAGCTCATTAAAAGTCCCCGTTATGCACGTTTATCCGACACTCAGACGGTGAAGGAAATTATCGTAAGGAAACCTGCGCACGCCTACGAAGAAATACAAAGGTTGTGCGTGAAGTCGGTCAACCCGCACTGGGCCAGCGTGGAGGACTAAGTCCAATACACCCTATACGGGTTCAAGATTTTAAGTGAAATGCTAATTTCGTAATATGAATTTCTTTGATGTGACTGATATAACGAATACATAATTTGAAAGCATGGATAACATTGTATCATTATCCTCAGCTCATTATCGTCCCCAACGAGGGACACAAGCCTACCCTCATACTCAGGCCTACTTATAGTATGCATAGGCCTGAGTCGTCCACGCGGGCACATTGCGGATGTCGCCAATGCGATGGAGCCGACTTCACGCGCAGCCATTGAATTTCTTCACAGGCATGCGCAGATTTCCTCACGGTTTTTTCTTCACCGTGAGACCGTTGGGGAAATGTACAATAATTTCGGAAATTCGAATAATATATATAATGCCAATTGTCACATCGTATAATTAAGTAAAACTTGTACTTTTTGTTTTCATAATCCTTTAGCTAGGAAAATTCGGACCAGTATTTTCTTACGTTATATTGAGTTTGAATTAATAACAGCCAGGGCCGTCCTACGTAAACGTAAGCGTGTGTACTTAACGTAAATCAAATGATAAAATCTTCAAATGCACGGAGGGGACTCGCGATGGTAATGTTTTTCGCATTTCCATTTTGCTACAAGCCTCTTTATTTCCTGTCCCAGATGTACAAGTACAAAGATGTGACGTCAAATAACATAAGAGACTTGAGAATAACAAGATATAATAGAGGTTCCAACAATGATGTAAAAAGTATAGATTCGTTATATGCTCACAAAACAATCAAAAAAAGGGTTCCAAATGCAGCGACAGTACACATAGACATATTTCGAATGAGCGTACATTTACCTAAACAAAAGAGTACTAACTGTACTCTCTTCGGCGGTTCGTTTTTGAGGCACGGATGGCGTATCTACCTTTATATATACAGAATATCATTGGTTCCAAAAAATTAGATTAAGTCAAAACATAATTAGTGAATATTTTTTTTATTTATTATTTCATAATGAAACAAATCAATTCACGATTTTATATTGAATGAACTCCGCGGTGTAGTAGTCTTAGCGTAAGTTTGACGCGGGTAATACCGCGGGGAATAACTAGTTTACAATAAAACTGGTACTTGTAATATGCATAAACCTCATCTCAAGTCCACAAAATTTACTATAAAACAGTAACTTCAACTTTAAATGGTCGGAGCGTTAAGCCCATTTTTTATGGAGACTATAAAAAATGTCCCATAAAAGCGAACCTTAAGTACGATGTCCCGATTTTCTATATATCTACCTAAGTACATGGCAAAATAAAAATGCTTTTAAGAAGGCCTAAAGTTTATAGGTATGACAGGACTTTATGTCAACTGGCCACTAAGAGGAGCACAACTCTAGGTCAATAATATTCTGTATATATGAAGGAAGATGCACCACCCGTACCACAAAACCGAACCGCCAAAGAGAATACACTTGTAGGCTCTTTGTTTAGGTAAATGTACGCTCATTCGAAATATGTGTATGTGTGCTGTCGCTGCATTCGAAACACCTTTTCCGGTTTTTTTGTGAGCATAGGACGAATCTATACTTTTTACGTCATTGCTCTAGGTACAAATCAATTCGCTCAGTTTTATAGGGGCAAGTCGCCATAGAATAGCGTAGGGTATTTTCTGGTCCGCTGGACCGACGACATATGAAAAGTCACTGGTGGTGGCTGAATGCAAAAATCGGAGGACCGGGATACCTGGTACTGAATGAGAAGACTGACTTTGGTAAAGAGAGGTTCACCACAGCTTCGTTTGCTGATTGGCACGATGTGTTACGAAAGGCAAATCACTCACTCTAGGTAAATGTGTATTCAATAAATATATCTTGACATATACAGGTCTTAAATACAAGTCATTATGTTTACTCCTCAAATATTGCCTTTAGATTTAGCGTTCTGTAGCCTATACGACTATTATCGCAATTGGTTACCCAAGTTATCAATTAAACCATATTGATTTGTCTATAAAATCATCATCACTACTGAACGAAGGCCTACTTTAATGATTTCCACGCGGGCCGATCCCTAACAATTGTCATCCAGCAACTACCCGACACATTAACCAGGCCATCAGTCCATCTGGTTAAAGGTCGGCCTGAACTTATTATCAAAAAACATCAAATATCCTTAAAATCGTAAATCAATGAGCCCACAGTCATAAATCCAAGGTATTTGGCCATTAAGATAAGCTTCCTATCCTATTCAACCTATCGCAGTCCACTGCTGGACATAGGTCTCCCCATTTCGCGCCAGATATCCGGTCCTCGCTTTCCTCATCCAGCCTCCACCAGCGACCTTTCGCAGTCGTCGGTCCATCGGGCCGGAGGGCGTCCTACGCTACGCTTGCCGAGACGCGGTCTCCACTCCAGAACTCTTCTGCTCCAACGGCCATCGGTTCTGCGACATACGTGACCAGCCCACTGCCACTTCAACTTGCTGATCCGGCGGGCTATGTCGGTAACTTTAGTTCTCTTACGATTAAATCATTTCTGATCTTATCCTAAGAGAACCCCGAGCATAGCTCGCTTACGATAATATAGATAAAACTATTATGAAATTTATCGGTTACAAATAAGGCCGTTGTCTCAAAGGTTGCTTCTAATAACATGGTTATAAATATCCGCTTATTTCCCAACAAACTAATTCTCATATTTTCTGATTTCTCACTAATTTTAGGGAGAAATCAGAAAATCATAATTGTATAGTAAACGACACCGTAAATATAAGTTAAGGGGCTCATAGTTCCATCTTAGTAAGTCGCTAACACATAATGACAGTAACGACGGAAAATTAGCGCCTTCGTATGTAATTGAGGGACTTATGCCGGGGCCACACTAACGTCTAACGCTCATTAACGCGATATTTTCTTTATGTGAAAACTGCCAAATTATCGCATTAAACGGAGGTAACACATGAAATTACGTCCATTGTTGCGATAATTAATGGCATTTCCCGTTAGTATGGCCCCAGCATTGTGTTCTCATCTCATATCATGTAATAATTGATACTACTCACATGTTTCTACGGGGTCATTTCTAACACATAACTTTAGCAGGTGTAAAACCCACACAAAGATTTAACAACGTTACAAAGATTACCGCCTACGTGGAAGCTGTCACGACCCAAATCTTAAAGTAACTCAACACAAGAACACTTTACTCGCCTTAAGTGTGTCGACGTACGTATGGTTGTTTATCATCGTTAAAATGTTTACATAACGGTACTAAACAATTTCCGGGGGAAATTTCCCTTCCATATTCTTTTTCATTTTCCATATAATCAAATCAGTGGGAGTCAAACCAGTAACTATAAAATTAAAACAAATGAGAACCTATTTATTTTATGGAGCAAGTAATCATCTTCATTAAACGTCCCCACCGAGCCTACCCTTGAAGGTTGTATAGCTCTTAGTTGTCCACGCGGGTCCAGTGCGGATTGACCTACTTCACGCACATCTTCTGAATCTCTTCAATAACGCGCGCGGCGTTTTTCCTCACAATGTTTCCCTTCACCGTAAGAGCGTTGGATAACGTACATATAATTTTTTTAAAAAAAACGATTCCTTTTAGCGCATTGTTGACTGCGCAAGCTTATTTTTAAAAATGGTTTCTTTTACCTTAATTTTTTTCGTGTTATTCTCAGCAAGCCTAATAGTGTGGAAAGACCTACAGTGGGATGTTATTGGCTAAGTGATTGATAGACACTGCATGGAAAAGTGAACGTAAGCGCAGCTGACAAGGCTTTTAAATGAACTAGAGCCTTCAAATCAAATTACTGACACCGAAAATGTAAGCGAGGTTCAAAATTAATTCTGCAAAGTCTATTAACAGAATGCCAACGAAGTCTAGGATATTTTTCTTAGTACTAAGTGTTTATTATCGAGTTATGTATGTACAACTAAATTAGGGTATTTTGTGCTTAAATCTCAAAACCTTGTGAAAACAGGTAAGCGCTAAAATGCGCATTAATTTACTTTATATAAAATTAATATATATATTTAAGAAAAAAGTAGAGGATAATAATAATTCTATGTCGAAAGTAAGCTTAGGTTTTAAGGTTCTCTGTAACCAAATAGCAAAAAACGACATCTTTTTAAGTTCACCATACCCGTCTGTCCATCCGTATGTCACAACACAGATAAAATATGTATCACAGCCACTTCCAAAGTGGTAAATTGTGATCAACCTACCCCCTCTAACTTCTGGAATAAAGGATTGATAAAATTTCAAAAAATATGATGTATATACTATGGAAACTATCAAGGAAATTTTGTAACAACGTCACCTAGTCTGTAGCTTTTATATATAACGTATCCAAAATATGCATTATTCGACGTATAAAAATAATGTACCGACATAGCCCGCCGGATCAGCAAGTTGAAGTGGCAGTGAACTGGTCGCGTATGTCGCACAACCGATGGCCGTTTGAGCAGACGAGTTCTGGAGCGGAGACTGCGTCTCGGCAAGCGTAGCGTAGGACGCTCTCCGGCCCGATGGACCGACGACTTGCGAAAGGTCGCTGGTGGAAGCCTCCAACCGGATGTGAAAAGCGGAGGACCGGATATCTGGCGCAAAATGGGGGAGACCTATGTCCAGCACTGGACTGCGATAGGGTGAATAGGATAGTAAAATATCTTTTGGAAAATTCAATTCAATATGGAGGTGATATACCTATGTAGCTATTTATGTAGTTTGTTATTCTCAAAACACAATGCAATAATAAATCCCAAGCGGAGGGTATACGTACCAGTAATACGATTTACGGGGAGCTCGGCATAGATGATAAATTTTGTTATACTAAAGAAGTATGGGAAACTACATGAAACAGACATGTTTATGCGCATAAATGTTTATAGGTTCTACCCGGGAATCGAACCCGGAACCCTTGATGTAGTAATCGACGTCTCAACTATTGCACCAAATATGGCAACATATGGTCGTATATATGGCAACTTTTAATATTGCTGACAGGTGGGGAAAAAATACAGGTCATAATCATCATCACCTCATTATTCGCCCCATTGAAGGGCACAAGCCTACCCGTATAGGCCGACTTTAAGCACAACCTTGGAATTCCTTCGTAGGCATGCGCAGGTTTTCACGATGTTTTGCTTCACCGTAAGAGCGTTGTATAAACGTACATATTATTTCAAAAATTGGAAAACAAATTACTACGTGGCGGGATTAGAACCTGCACCCTCCAGATTGGAAGTTCATACCATTGAGTCACCGACGCTAAAAAAAAGCAATCGCTCAGAAATTGTTTCTTTGTTGAAACGAAGCCTAGGAAAAACATCTATTTATTATAACTATAAAATGTTAGCAAAACACATTCTTACGACATTATAAGGTCTTATATAACTATTGTAAACATATTAACTTTCGTATTCCGAAAAAAAATTGTTTGTGATAATATATATTGACTAGCAAACTCCTTTGAAACTTGAATTCTACATTAATGAGCAAACCCCGATATTATGTGCCTAAAAATGTTTCAATTATGTTTAGGTAACAAGTTTCTAGCTCTGAATAAAATTGTTTATTCTAGTAAGTGTGAAGAATTCTAGATTAAGTGCTTGTTATTTTTCAAACAAGTTAACGCCTAATTAATTTGTCACTTTTCGTCTGGGTAGACAGACGGTGACCCTAGTGTCAGGGTTTCTAAACTCGCCTTACAGCGTCTGACGTTGGTTTTTATTTACATAACAACCACCATATTCGTTAAGGAAACTGAACGGTAATCCGTTTCAAGATGCGCGTTTAATACGTAACACCGAAGCATTGAATAATCTTTCTTTTCATGCAACCATTCGATTCAGAGATGCTTTTACTATGATGTCTACTGGTAGGATGAGATCCTACATCCGCTGAATCAAGCAGTGATCTACACTTCACTCTGTCCATTTAACTCGTCAGTTATAATTGTATTAATTGTTAATAAATAAAATAAAGAAATAAATATCCACTGAAATTAACACAGCGCCATCTAATCCCAAACTAAAATGTAATCAGCATCATCATCAGTTCATTACACTTCTTCGCCGAGGGCTACGAGCCTACCCGTATAGGGTGTATTGGCCTTAGTAGTCCACGCGTGCCCAGTGCGGATTAGCCGACTTCACGCACAACCTTTGAATTTCTTCATAGACGTAGAGCGAGGTTGCTTCACGATGTTTTCCTTCACCGTAAGAGCATCCGAAAAAGACATTAGTACGTGTCGAGATTCAAACCTGCACTCTCCAGCTAGAAAGGCAACAATCCACACCAATAAGCCGCCGACAAAACAAAATAATCGCTCAGAAATTATGAAATTGCACAGCAAAGTCGTCTATTCAACCCACGATGACGAATTATAGCCATTATCAACTTTTTGAAACAAGGATTAGCATAGCTCTGATAAATTTGTTCCTAGACCGTGTTTAAGTTGAGAGAGAAATTTCAATCATTTTGAGTAACAACAACAAGCAACATTGTTAAATAGACAGCTGAATTAGGATTTTGGTGAAAGTCACTTATGGACAATGGAGCAAGCTATGCTCGGGTTTCGGGTTTTAAGCTCGTTTGGCTCCTGTCCAATAAAAACTGGTAATTCAGCATGCAACAACTGCTGGAACTTTAACAGTAAAGAATTTACACATTCCTGTGTAATTTTAAGATTAGTTTCGGTCTTTTGAGCAATATGATTATCTTAAATTCCAATCCATGTAAAATTCTTGCTTTGACATAATAAGGATTCATTATCACGGCAAAACTAGTATCATTAGAGATCGACGACGTCAAACAAGCTCCTTATGAACCGCAACCTCGATTAACTTACCATTATTATAGTCTTCATCGGCGGCCTTAGCTTTGCAGCTTGTGTCCTTCCATGACAACCCGTTTTCATAACAAGCTATGCGACCTTAGTCATCTATTTGTAAACAACAATTTACTGGTCTTGAAAGAATATCATTTCTAACGCAGATTATCATAACTAGAAATCTTTTGAAAGTGACATGTTGACGTGTAGCTTATGAAAAACCCTTTAGGGGAAAGGTCTTATTACCAAATATGTACACAATTATTTAGGTTTTCATGAAATTTTTTTTTCTGTCACACACGACGTGACTGTGGAACCAGTTAGATACTATTGGATCCGTTTCTCGTATCATGACGTCATTTGCCGTCTTTATTATTATTTTAAGTTATTCCTGGTATGAATGGTCATGTAAATGTTCATGAGTGACCGTAGCACTTACCACGAGGCTGTAAACTTTAAGCTAATTCGGTAGTTTCCACCATCCGCAATTAAATACCAAACACTATTTTTATAAAAGCGCACTTTTTTATGTGTCATTTCATTGATCACTTTTGTTTATTTGCAATATTGTATTTTTAAATACATTGAAACCAATAAATATGAGGTCAATTGATAATAGTGAACGATGACGTCACATATCACTAATCTCATACAAAATACATGGAAACGTTCCTTTTTGACAGTTCATAAAAAGTACGTCAACGATTAGTGGGGTCAAATACCCAATTCCATCTTCAAAAAATGACAAAACCATTCCCAATTACCTTTATCATTGAAACCTTTTTGATCTTAACTTTTGCGCCTGGCTAAGAGAGTTGGTCAGTCGCAAATAAGGCCGAGTCATCTTAAAGCTATTTGCACTAGCTTATATGCTTGGTAAATCTGTATCAGCCAACCGTGAAAACCTTACCGAAGAATAAGAGCCCCCTAAGCCTTGTTCTGTATTTGGCAAGATACCACGAGTGAGGTTGCCATCGATCCCTAAAGTATACCTTTAACACCGACCTTTTGACTGACCAATTGACGACCCATTTGGTGTTGCGGTTTACGCAATGATATACTGTATATGTAAAGGTAGATACGCCACCCGTGCCTCAAAAACGAACCGCCGAAGAGAATACAGTTGTAGGCTCTTTGTTTAGGTAAATGTACGCTCATTTGAAATAAATGTGTGTGTGAGTGTGCTGTCACTGCATTCGGAACACATGTTTCGATTGTTTTGTGAATATATCACGAATATATACTTTTTACATTATTTGTTGAGACGTCGACTGCAACACCAAGGGTTCCGGGTTCGATCCCAGGGCAGTACAAACATTTGTGTACATGAACATGTCTGATTATAATCTTTTCTTTTCTGGTGTTTTCTATGTATGTATTTATAAAAAAAAGTATATAAGTATGTTTATCCGTTGTTTAGTACCCACATAATACAGGCTTCACGCTTAACTTGGGGCTAGATGGCGCTGTGTAAATGTCAGTGGATATTTATTTAACACCCCATAGTAATCTTCTTCTAAAAAATATGGAAAAAAATTAAATTAAAAATTTAAAAACCCCCGACACAAGAACTTAAGTAATTTCCCTTTAAAAAGTAAAAAATAGTAAAAGAAACTTAATGTTAAAGTACCTAAGAATCTATTAATAATTCTAAAAAAAAACCTCGCTGGACCGCTCCTAATTATTTCTTTCTTATCTACGATATTTTTCATAAGATGGTAACATCTTTAGGCTTTTAACCAAAACTTTTTGAAGGAATTTCATGAAAGGTTTTGAATTATTCTCTTAATTTTGTTTTTATGTTCATCTCTGTTACTTAATTAGACTATTTATATTTGAATTGTTAGTTTAAGAGCGGTCCCCAACGCGAGGTTTTTTTAGAATTATTAATAGATTCTTAGGTACTTTAACATTAAGTTTCTTTTATTATTTTTTACTTTTTAAGGGAAATTACTTAAGTTCTTGTGTCGGGGTTTTTTAAATTTTTAATTTAATTTTTATTTCATACTTTTATAGGTAGGTTAGGTTAAGTTAGATTTAGTATATAGACAGACACGTCAAACTTATAACACCCCTGTTTTTACTTACTTACTATTGTAATGTACGAATCATTTCCTTTCATTTGTGACCCAACGGGCATATTTGTAAACAATCGGTTTTTCATTCCCACTTTCATCCCTTATATCTTATAAACGGCTTAACCGATTTTAATAAAACATAGCTAAGAACACGCTCGATTAAATGACCTTTCAAACAAAAAAACTAAATCAAAATCGGTCCACTCGTTCGGGAGTTATGGTGCCACAGACAGACACACAGACTCACACACAGACACACAGACAAACACGTCAAACTTATAACACCCCTCTTTTTGCGTCGGGGGTTAAAAAGAGCTTATGTTTTCTATGAAAAAACTATGAAACAATGGACACTATATATAGATTTATAAAGTGCGAGCTTAGTAACTGTCCGCCAAGTATAGTCTAGACACCAAGTAATTTATGAGTTAAAAAAACACTAAAAGTAATCATAAGAAGTGACGGCGACTCTCGGGGGCCTCCAACTCCAAGGGCGCATCTCGAATGTCCAAAATCCTAAAATAGTCCATAAACACTACATCACTATCACCATGTCCCTATGTGCGCTTAAATCTTTTAACCTACGCAACGGATTTTGATGCGTTTTTTTTAATAAATGGATTGATTCAAGAGGAAGGATTATATGTGTAAAATCTATATATATAATAACATCCATTAAATAGTTGAAAATACTAACAGTATTACTACTTGAGGTTTATAATGTTATGTCGTTATTAATTTAATTTTTTCCATTTACATTGTAAACGCAGCTGAACCCTACAAGATTTATAATAATTAATAAATAAATACTGTATCAAATATAGTTTAATAATATAAAAAATAATGTACTAAGTATACATATTGTACACATTAAAATGTCTACCGAAAACTCCGCGATGGTATATGTTTATCCCATAGGGATAGCTCACAATAAAATGTTTTTGTTATTAACTCTCTATAACAAATAATGGCTAATTTTCGAAGCGATTTTAACCAATACAGCATTAATCCTTATCCCATTTCATCAGCTCATTGAACGTCCCCATCGAGGGGCACGAGCCTACCCGTAAAGGGTGTTTAGGCCTTAGTCGTCCACGCGGGACCAGTGCGTATTGGCCGACTTCATGCATAACATTTGAATCTCTTCGCAGGCGTGCGCAGGTTTAACCCTCTTACGGGACGTCTGATAACATTCATATGTTTTTTGAAAATTTTAAAACACAGGTACGTGGCGGGATTTGAACCTCGGCCCTCCCGGTAGGAGGGCGACAGTACACACCATTGAGCTACCGATCTTATCCCATTCATACCTTAAATAAATTGTTGATTGAATATAGATATATATGGCCCTTTACATGATTAAAATGAATATTTTCAAAGATATTGCAAAACAAAAAATAACGATACGTAGCGTTTGCAGCGGTACCGGCTGACCGGGGAGACGGGAGCGCAAGCGTATCGTACTAGGAAACGAATATCACCGTAGCACCCGTGCGAAGCATGGGCGAGTCGCTAGTAAAATATATGTGAATAATAGGACGTCAAGTAGCTCTTATATATTTTTACTACTAAATATAATAATAACAAACTTAAAATTCTCACACCGCCATCTAGCCCAAGTTAAGCGTGAAGCTTGTAATATACAAAACAACAAACAGACATATATTTTTTAGGATAGAACCCAGAACCCTTGGTGTAGTATCCGACCTCTTAACCATTACACCAAACGGGACACTATAATATAAAGTATTAATGAATATAATAACAATTGACGATTTAAAAGTATCTGTAACAGATTTATTTAAAAAAGTTATTTTTTTTGTTTGTTTGTTTTGTTTTATATATGTCTATCCATAGTAGGTCAAAATACAAGCCTCTTTACACTCTTCACTGTACAAATGTCGGCTACGAGCGTCATTGTAATTTAATCGTATTGCAGATGTCAATATGCAGTATAACTTTGTGAGAAGGAGTTATATCCGCGAATGGAACACATACGGAGGTATGTGTTCCCCGATCATTACAACCTGGTCGTCTTCAAGGCAAGAATGAATAGGCTGTTTCTAGGCAGGCATGATTCATTCTCGGCTGCATCATCACTTACCATCAGGTGAGATGGCGGTCAAATGTCTGCCTATAAATGATTTTAAAAAATGCTGCGTATAATGATAATGATGAAAAAGAGGTTATTATTCCTATATTTGTTCAGGCAATGTTCAGTTATTAGGTGGTTTCGGACAAGGAAATTACTCCATCCATCATTAAATGACAGACGATTATATTGCTGTGGATATATTTTCCTGCGCCCAAATCCCCAATTTCATAATAAGAAAGAAAGAAATATTTATTCTGTGACAGTATACAATATGAGAGAATAATGATAAATAAAGTATAAGAGAAGATTTATCCTCTTATATATTATATGTTTAATTAACTCGGCTTCAAGACTAATGTATAGAACTGTTTCATCATCATCATCATCAGCTCATTAAACGTCCCCACCGAGGGCTCGAGCCTACCCGTATAGGGTGTTTAGGCCTTAGTCGTCCACGCGGGCCCAGTGCGAATTGGACGACTTCACACACAACCTTCGAATCTCTTCGCAGGCGTGCATGAAGGTTTCCTCACGATGTTTTCCTTCACCGTAAGAGCGTCGGATACATATATTTTCTAAAATTCGAAAACACATTGGTACGTGTCGGGATTTGAACCTCAGCCCTCCCGGTAGGAAGGCGACAATCCACACCATTGAGCCACCGACGCTCTAGAAGAACTGTTTGACTTTTTTAAATTCAAAACCGCAAGAATTTTATGATAAGTACTCGTGATATATATTAATAACAATATTAATAGGTACTTTAACAAGAGTTTATTTAAAACATACTAGTTTAGTAGTAGTAACGCGGTATATATGCTACTTAAACCAATTACTTGTTGAAAAAAAAATATATTACTAATATTTAGGTAAACGTCAGAAAAAAACGTCAACTTTCCGTTGCTCTACCTAATAAAAAAAGGGAACCATGAGTTGCCATTATCTCAGTGTTATAAAAAAATGATAAATTTCGTTTTAGCAGGGATAACTCTCAAAAATAGGTGAGTGGGAGAGATTATGAATAGACTGTCGATTTTGTTAAGAGTATTTATTATGATAAGTTTAAGTTTACTAAATTGGAAAAGATGTAATACTGAAATTTTATGTTTATGAACATAAAAAGTCACTCGTAAAAATGTTACTGCTAATTGAATTTAATCTTAAAAGGAATGAAACCAGTCTATGATGTTATCTCTAAAATCTATCTATTTCTATCTTCTGTTGTTTTCAAAGAAGTTGATAGTTTTTATGCTATGTTTTTATAGAATTTTGATGTTCACGTCCTTAGTGTAAACCTCAATTAAATTAATGGATTTTGACTTTTGGTTTATTTATTTTTTGAAGGATAGATCCTGCGTCAAGTTTGTATTAAATGATATAAACGTCCGACGCGATCTTTAACAACTTCTTTTTGCTCACGTTTAATTTAAATTTATTTATAAAAGAGCATTAAGATTACGTAAATAATAAATAGTAATGTTCTTAGAAACAGATACTACACCACGACCTTAGCCAAAATTAGGTAAAATAGTCTAGTCTAGACTAAGACATGCCAATCATATTTTAAGTCGAGTGTTATATACAAATGACTTGTCATTGTTGTATTCAAAAACAAAACATATGTCCTCATATATATACTAGCTTTAGCTCAAGGCTACACTCGCATTGATTTCGGGGTAACAATGTTACGAAAGGTCCGGCTTAAGTGATTCTGATATTTTTTTATGTTATAAGTGTACAGAACGGTCTGGACGCTCACCTGATAGTAAGTGATACGCCAGAACATGACAGAGCGGCATTAAAGGAGACCAACAACTGATAGACAGTTATTATCCTCCATCAAAGCCGGAAAGGTCTCTTATACCCGGTAATGTCACTCTACAGTAGAGTGCCCTGATCCCGAAACATAAAAGTGCATAACACTCCTGTTTCACGGGATGATATCTGGCACTGCGGTGGTACCTACCTAGACGACTCAGTATGGAGTCTACCACCAAGTAGTAGTGATTATGCGGACACATTTTTGTATTAATGACAGTCCGTATTTTTTATATGTCCATGTCATAATTTTTATAATTTAGCAGTTTACTCATCTGTAAAATTAAATTGTAATTGACTGAACCAAATTACTAAAATTACAATCTTACACCTGACACCTCTATTTGAAATGACTGACTACGACGTAGCATACGGACTACGTCGTAGTACGTTACCTACTCACTTATTCATTCAGTACAGTAATGAGTTTCAACTTTGAACCGTCTATTTTGCTTGTAAATAAACCCTTTGGCTGCGTTTACTTTAACATTCATGTAATTGCGCAGATCTTTATTATAGTGACTTTTGTATTACGCCTTTTTAAACACCCAAGAAACGCCCAGTCATGCGATGATATGGCAAATAGCATATTTTTAATAAATAAATAATCTTTAACATTATTTATTCATTAAAAATATGGTAATTTATGGTAATTTGACAAAATGTATTTATGATAGATAGATAGACAAAACGTTTGTATTGTTAGGTTATGTATGTTTAATACATAATAATAGCGTCGGTGGCTCATTGGTGTAGGCTGTTGCCTTCTGATCTGAAAGGCGCGATTCAAACTCCGCCACGTACTAATGTGTTTTCGAATTTCTAAAATTATATGTACATTATCTGACGCTCTTACGGTGAAGGAAAACACAGTGAGGAAGCCTGCGCACGCCTTCGAAGAGAGTCAAAGGCTGTTCACACTGGGCCCACGTGGACGACTCAGGCCTACACACCCTATACGTGGAGGCTTGTGCCCCTCGGTGGGGACGTATAATGAGCTGATGCTGACGTAATAGTAATAATAACAAAATATTTATTTACTAAATTATGGTTACAATTTCATGTTTGCTTCAATACAATTCCGACATATCAGTCGAAAACTCAACGTGCAAAAAATCTTTCACGTAATAAAAGTATAAAAAAATAATAAAACGTATATAAATAATATATCACTCAGTTGTTTAGCTTAAATGCGGTCTTGATGGCGCTGTATTTATTTACTAGCTGCTCCCCACAGTATAAGACATTCCCGCAGTAAAACATAAAATCGCTTAGTTTGGTCACGTCAAAACGTGCAGCTCACAAAACGCGCAGCCTAGAAAATATAAGTTATGCTTTTAATACAATGTAACAGCATTACCTTATTTTTCTAAATAAAAAGGTATTTTTTAGTAATAAAAGGTTTTTAGCTACCTGTAAAAAAATGACCCGTCCAAATCAGTTCAGCCATTTCAGAAATTATCCGGAACAAAAAGTCTGCCTGTTTGTTCCGGAAACACAAAAATTTTAAAAATTCTATTTTGGTGTATGTGCCATATAAAAATTCATATGTATAAAGAAACATATATTTTTTTCAATATTAAGACTAACACTTCAATTGTATAAAAATGCATAGTTTAAACAAGTCGACTTTCCAAAGTTATTAATAAGATAGATACTACTGTCGCTATTACTCATTAAATAAACTGTCGAGTGAAGACAGATAACTTTCCCAGCAGTATGCGACTAAACACTGTTGCACTTTCACACAGTTTGCAACTGAACTTGAACCTGAAACTGTTTTCCCAACGAGGAATTTCAACTGATCGAAGTTGATACTCTGAATTAAAAGGATAGTTTGAATGGGTTAAGTTATATTATTACCTCATAGTTACCGTTCGAGATGCGGAAGTCGGATTCGGTAAACCCTTTGGTGAAATAACTTAGATGATCAAGAAACTAACTAGATACATAATATATATATATTATATATATTAATATAATATATATATATATATTATATATAATATATATATATATATATATATATATATATTATATATATATATATTCATATGCATGAAGAAAAACTGGTTATTTCAATATAACAAACAAATACTCTAATTTTATTTAGATGTTTACATTAATATAGGGCAAATTGGGGGATAACTATGTCCAACAGCTTACAGCAACAGGTTAAAAAAATAAAGAGGGATAACCTTATTGTTTAAATAGAAAACGGATTATGTGCTCTTGGAGGGCACATTAAGCCTCGGCCTGTCCCTGTAGCGGGACATTATAGGAGGATGATGATAATGATGTTTTAAGGGCCCTGTTTAAATTAAAACTGGTTTTCGGCAACGAGTACTTCTAAAAACTAAATTAGTACTAGGTAGTAAACCCGGTACTATACTCGGTAGTCGTATAGGATGGTAAAGTCAGCGTCTAAAATATAGGAGCACTTAGGGTATCCAAATTAATAGACACAACCAAACCAAAGGTCGATAATATCGGTACAAAGTGTTCATATTATTGTCAACATTCTAGTCGCTCAAAACACAACAAACAAACAAAGCGAAAATGATATGGTTACAGTCATCGCATCAATGGTATCGAAGCACCATGAGTGTTCATCACACCGCAGTGCAAGATATCGTCCCGTGAAACAGAAGTGTTATGCACTTCTGTGTTTCGAGATGGGCACTGTAGCTAGTAAAATGACCAGGTTTGAGAGACCTAACATCTATCGTCTCGGGTGTCGGGCGCAGTGCGGCATTGATGGAAAATAATAACTGTCTATCAATTATTGGTCTCCTTCAATGTCGCTCTGTCATGGTTAGGCGTATCACTTACCATCAGGTGAGCGGTGACGGGGGCAAGGCAGTGTTCGCAGGAAATAATTACTATCTAGTGTTATTAATTTTCTGTAACACTGCATCTGTCATGGTAAGACGTATGCATGCCGTATCGTCCATTTATGTATAACATAAAAATACATGTGCGAACGTTCGTCAGTTTATTGCGAGGCTGGCTCACGGGAACAAACATATTTAGAGCTGCGCATCAACAACACAATGATATTATCTACCTACTAAAAGCGGCAATTTTATCTTCTTGATAAAACTAATAGACGACTTTATTATCTTAGTGGAAAATACACAAGAAATAGAAATAGATTTTTAAGCGACAAGGACAATTGATCCGTCATCACGATATAATAATTTGGTATTAACAATCTAATCTCGGTTTTATGGTTTTATGTTTTTTGTTAAATAATGCGACCAATAACTAGCAGAACGTTGCTTGAATAAAATGTCACAAAAGCTGTTTTCAAATATTATGATGGTATAGCTGATAAACAAAGGTTTTAATAATAGCTCGCCGGATCAGCAAATTGAAGTGGCAGTAGGCCGTTCACGTATGTTGCAGAAACGATGACCGTTGGAGCAGATGAGCTCTGGAGTGGACACCGCTTCTTGGCATGCGTAGCGTAGGACGCCCTCCGGCCCGAAGGACCGACGACTAGTAAAAGGCCACTGAATGGAGGCTGAATGAGACTACCGAAAGACCTAGATATTTTACGCAAATTGGGGGAGCCTTTGTCCAGCAGTGGTCTACGATTGTTAGGACTACCGCAGTATTGAAAAGGATAGAAATGAAAGTATTATAAAAAAATATTTACTAAAATAAAGTTTTTACCCCTTCTACAATGAATAGTGTCGGAATCTAAACTTTCTGGAGACAATATTTTTGATATCACATTGAGCAAAAAAGGGGGTTATAAATATAATTACAATATTATCTTTTGAAAATACAAAATATAACTCTACAACACATAGTGCTTCCAGTTCTGCCTTTTACTCATCGAGCTTAGTTTTTCGCAATTCATTAATTTCTAACTTCTCCTAATCGTAATAACAATATCTTAACCACCCATTGACGACCCATTGGTGTTGCGGTTGAGAGTCGCTGCAACACCAAGGGTTCCGGGTTCGATCCCCGGGCAGTACAAACATTTGTGTGCTTGAACATGTCTGTTTGTAATGGTCTGGGTGTTTTCTATGTATAATATTTATATATTTTCAAAAAAAAATGTATATAAGTATATTTATCCGTTGTTTGGTACCCATAATACAGGCTTCACGCTTAACTTGGGTCTAGATGGCGCTGTGTGAATGTCAGTGGATATTTATTTATTTATTATTTATTCATTAAGTATCTCGAACCGACTTTACTAACTTGTATAATTCAATCATTAAAAACGTCGGATTCATTTCACACAAAAAGTTTTGAACTAGTCTGCTAAATAACATTAAACATTGCCTCACAAAGTCAGATGATATAAATGGTATGTGCCTTAAATCAGTACCCCTTTTTAAGAATAAACATTTCAACGTCTCATGAATTCAAGCATAACAATTAAAATGTTTAAAAAAAAATACTAAACTTACTTTATAATCCTCTCACCACACACAACTTCCAAAGCACATCACTAATGTCAACAAAAAACTCTTGAAAAGACGCGGATAGCGAAAAGTTCGAAAGCTCCGAAAAGCCGGCGCTCAAGTTTGCCTTTGCACAGACACAACGGAAGAGACTAGTGTCGCCTCTAGCCGTCCGGAGCAGACTGAGCGAGCAAAGCGAAATGAGCCATATAACGCACCCTTATCGAAGTGGTCTAAGTAATAAAAATAGTTTGGGTAAATACACGTCTGCAATGTACTGAAGTCCCTATCCTTATACTTTTTGCTTATCTGTGACGTAATGATGTGACCAATGTTGTGTGTAATGGTTGAGAATTCGCCTACTACACTAAGGGTACCGGGTTCAATTCCCGTACAGTACAAACATTTGTGTGAATGATCATGTTTTTTTGTATTGATCTGGGTGTTGATAAGTATCATCATCATTACAGCCTAATCACTGCTGAACGAAGGCCTCCAATGATTTCCACGCAGGCCGATCCCTAGCAATTGACATCTGTCTGCTACCCGCCACCTTAACCAGGTCATTCGTCCATCTGGTTGGGGGTCGGCCTACGCTTCGTTTTCCGTTTCGTGGACGCTACACGAGAACCTTTTCGCCCCATCGGACATCGGTTCTACGCACTATGTGCCCTGCCCACTACCACTTCAACTTGCTAATCGTAGGCTATGACGGTAACCCTAATTATTCATTAAAATTATATAAAAGCGAGCTATGCTTGGGGTCCCTCTTAGGGATAACATCAGATATTATTTAATCCGTAAGAGAACTAAAGTTACCGACATAGCCCGCCGGATCAGCTAGTTGAAGTGGCTGTGGGCTGGTCAATTGTATCGCAGAACCGGAGGCCGTTAGAGCAGACGAGTTCTGGAGTGGAGACCGCGTCTTGGCAAGCGTAGCGTAGGCGCTCTCCGGCCCGATGGACCGACGACTTGCAATAATGGAGGCTGGATGAGGACCGGGACATCTGGGGAAGACCTTTGTCCAACAGTGGACTGCGACAGATTGAAGAGAGAGTATAACGAATTCGCATTCCATGAACATGGCTAAAAAAGCGTTCGAATATTTATATTTCAAATGTATTCACCCAGAACTTTGCGGACGAGATCGTTTCACTCACGTTCGTACAGATTTAACGACTTTGTATAAACTTTTCACGAGGTTATAATGAAAACAAACGTAACAATTAACATAAAGATCAGCAAAAGGTGTTCGGTGCACCTTTCCCACAACATTGTCGTAATAAATATACTGAAACCACAGAAAAATTCTACTTAAACTCAATACTTTTTACAACCTGGCCGTCTTCAAGGCAAGAGTGAATAGGCTGTTTCTAAGCAGGCATGATCCACCCTCGGCCTCATCATCACTTACCATCAGGTGAGATGGCAGTCAAATGTCTGCCTATCTATACTAATATTATAAAGCTGAAGAGTTTGTTTGTTTGAACGCGCTAATCTCAGGAACTACTGGTTCGATTTGAAAAAATCTTTCAGTGTTAGATAGCTTATTTATCGAGGAAGGCTATAATGCTATATATCTTCACGTTACGAGCAATAGAAGCGGAGCAGCAATGAAGAATGTTTAAAAATCGGGGGAATTGTTTTATGCTTGGAGCTTCCGCTGCGTACGCTGCGTAAACGGTTAAAGTTTCGCAAAAGTCATGTAGCCGCGACAGCATATTATTATGTCTTTCTTTTAAGACTAGCTCCCTATATCATAATTGTTGCTAAAAAATATCTAAAATAATGCATCATTTGCGAAGGTGTTTTCATAAATATGATAATAATCCTTATCCAAATAAATACTTTATTTATCACAAGTATTTCATTTAAACAAAATTGCCCTTACATCATTCAACTTTAATTAATATCTTATGAGATATCGCAGTTTTAACTTACCTTTATAAACGAAGTAGCGGGTTAAAGAGAGCATTAAGCCAAAGTAAGTATTCCACGCGGACGAAGTCGCACGCAAAAGCTAGTAGAAGATAAAAAATAACTATTACAGTTTTCATAAGTTTTGTTTCCAAATAATGTTTTTTTTAAGTAACAAATAAGTCGCCTGAAAAATGATTTAACTTGCTCAGGCAAAATTGTATCTTTGTTATATCAAATCTAAATAATAATGTAAGCTCACAATGTATTTTTTAATTTCATATGTAAAAAAACAAGCAGACGGTTTGCTTGATGGTATGTATGCCTCCCGCAATGGTGTGCACTCCATACATGCAATTATGCATACCCTGTGGCTCCAGACAACCCTGAAAATCGCTAACATATTAAATGATTCCCACTTAATTGCACATTTTCCTCAACAGACTTGAAACCATAGGCGATCTGCTGTCATCAACAGCACTCAATTTGACATAATGTAAAATAGATTTTGCCATTAGTGACACTGACTTTGCATACCCTAGACATAATCTCTGTGCACGCCACTAGTCTCACGCGTGACGCCATTTAATGTTTTATAATGTTTACACTATATGATAGAGCGTGTGTTTCCATATTCAGCGGGTATTTTTAGCAGTCGTGTTTTGCGTTTATGTTTTTGACGACCCATTTGGTGTAGCGGTTGAGACGTCGGCAGCTACACCAAGGGTTCCGGGTTCGATTCCCGGGCAGTACAAGCATTTGTGAGCATCAACATGTCTGTTTGTAATGGGTATTTTCTATACATAATATGTATGTATTTACAAGAAAAAAAATAGTGTTTCTCCATTGTTTAGTACCCATAATACAGGCTTCACGCTTAACTTTGGGCTAGATGGCGCTGTGTGAATGTCAGTGGATATTTATTTATTTATATTTTTTTTTGTTTCGATGTTTCTGTATTTTATGTTTGGTTATTATGTCGCAACACGCGAATAAATAATTGATGATATTTTGATTGTACACGTTCTTTGCTAAACCTGCATCTTAACTTGAGTTATGAATAATGGATGAGCGTACATTTTGTTATACATTATACATATATATACTTTTACACGTGCGTGAGGTTTAATACATGGCCGCGACCATGGAAAGATAAGAAAAGTGTCAACCCTTCATCCGGGTGGACGTCTTTGCGGAGGCCTTTATTAGCAACTTGCTTTGGCCCACGGTTTCGCTTGTGTTAAGCAGTATTATTTTTCATTCCCTGTTTTATCCACTTAGGATTTTATCAAAATCCTTACTTAGGGGATGCCAACGTTTTAGTTGCTTTATGCATGCAAAGTCCCTGCCCTGGTCCCCTTTCAGCCCGGTCCGTTCAGTGGTTTGAGCTGTGTGTTGATAGATCACTATGTCAGTCAGTTTATAAGTTATATATTAAGATTGACTCGTTAAACTTTATTTTATAATTATTAAGGTAGCTTCAGGTAAATGACAAATGTTTAAATAGCGAGCGGGAAAAGGCAATATAGGGAAAGAGGATGAAGGTTTTGGGCGTCCGGTAATATCTTAATCACATCACAATGTTATTTCACGTCATTTTCTGTAAGGATTTGCTGATGACGATGATAATGAAGCAAATAAACATTTACTATCATAACTTTATTGACCGAGCACCTTCGCTGGGTTCGCACACAAAGAACTCCGGACTGCCTTTGAAGTTTGTCAGGATCTTCTTTTTAAGGTTATCCACTTCTGACTTCTTTACCTGTATAAAAAAAGTTTTTATAAATACTGTTAAAAAGGGCATTTCTTCAACACTGAGTCTTTCATGGGATGGCTATCCGTAAAGGCCTTAGACGTCCACGAGGGCCCAGTGCGGGCTAGCCGACTTCATCCACAAACTTTAAGCAGGTTTCCTCACGATGTTTTCCTTTGCCGTATGAGTATATAACGTACATATAAATAAAAAAATCGCAATCATATTCGTACGTGGCGGCATTTGATACTGCGCTCCCCTGATCTTAACAGTCCACACCATTGAGCCATTGAGCTATGCAGAGCATGAGTGCATGGAGGAGGACGAAACGGTGGCGCATGTGCTTCTTAGGTGCACAGGCGTAGCCCAGATCCGCAGGGAGACTATCGGCTCACCGGTAACAATAGGCATGATGACTGGGTTCTGGAATCGTAAGAACTATTTTATATTATTACAAATCTGGGTTAAAAATAGTGATGTGCTTACTCTCAGCTCGAAAACTCATGTTTTATGAATTTTATTAGTCTTCAAAGATGGGTGGGCAAGTCTATTTTTAAAGTACATTGATTGTCAAAAAATTGTAAACAAAAGGATAACACATATAACTTAAAGAAACTTTTGCTATTATACCATTTGAATAAACGCAACATTTAATATAGTTGTAGTACAAAATTCACAAACTATGCATACGAATTACTGAGGCGTGACGTCATAACTAGGAAGCCATTTGTATGAAGCGTTTTTGGGAAAGTCCATTATTGTGTTATTAGAATTGAAAAATCTCTGTGAGCTTTAATGTTAACGGAGTAATTCTTTTACCAATGTTCCTATTATACTGCTGTCCATGGATATAATAGCAGAAAAAAAATTGTCATCATCCCTATTGTTGACGCCCTGAGAAGACCGGGAAAACTATCTGTTTTATAGGGAGGTGGGCTGGCTGGAGTGACCAGAAGGCCGCCATGGCTCACGCACAATGGTACACTGCACGGACTCAGTGCGGAAACCAACACTATTAACATAGAACCATTGAGCCACCGGCGCTCTAAATATTTGCCATTTATTTATGTCGGTTTTACGTGCCCTTAATATAGCAGCTGAAAATTAGGCTAATTAACCAGTCTAATTCATTGACACGGGGTTAAATACGAGTTAAGGGATCAAATGCAGATTATCTATAAATTGTCTACGCGTCGTCTAGCCTTTTGAGCGTTAAGTTTACATCGCAGCTTAATCTGGGGCTCAACACAACCCACGGAGACAACACAATGTTAAAGTATTAATTTAGTTTAATTTTTAAAGTTACTTTGTGTGATTTTTCCAGTTATGACATCATATATTGATTTACTAGGTGGTAGACTGGCACTGAGTCGTCTAGGTAGGTACCACCGCAGTGCCAGATATCGTCCAGTGAACTAGGGGTGTTTTGCACTTCTGTGTTTCGATATGATGACACTGTAGCTAGTAAAACTACCGGGTATCAGAGACCTAAATCGTCTCGGGTGACGAGTGCAGAGCAGGGTTGACGGAAGATGATGACAACCCACTATTATTAATTTCCTTCAACACTGTATCTATCTGTCATGTCAGCGTATCATCGTTATCGTGGCAGGCCGACTGCCTAAATTTGACAGCTATAACGTAACTAACTTGACCGAAATACAACTGTTTGGAAATTTCATATCGCGCTCATCATTTGACAGCTAGTCCAAACTAAATTGAACCCTAACCTTATAGCAATAACGGATATCGGAAATGGTAATAAAACAGGATCGAAAGGATTTCGAACTACACCAATTTTATAATCGAAACGTTTCGTTTTAAAATAACGCGATCGGCAACTTTATATCATAAAAAAGTCCACGAAGTCCAAATACATGTCCTATTCAACCTATTGCAGTCCACTGCTGGACATAGGTCTCCCCCATTTTCTCATCCAGCCTCCACAAGCGACCTTTCTCAAGTCGCGGTCCATCGGACCGGACGGCGTCCAATTATATGTACTAGTGAACAAATGAACAGCAATAAATAAGGCACGCTGATTGATGATTTTAATTAACCCTTAGTAGACCGCGGTCAAACCAATTAATTATTAATTTTTACCTTCTTCCTTAATTGTCTATGCCCTTTCAAATGTATTTTGTAAGAAACAGCTTTGTTCATTTATTATTCTGTAACATATTTATGAACAAGGAGAAACATTTATTATTTAAAAACAAAGTATTATTTGCACGTTCAAATTACGATCGCACGTGTTAAACAAGCCCTGAAACGATCCTTTAATGGATGGGTATCGAAAACATATGCACAGTTCGCTATTCTCTAATTTGAATTAACTCGTTAATAGCCAACAGTCCGCATTGAACCCGTGGTGGTTACAGTCGCGTTTTCCGTAGCAACTTTTTAGCACGTTTTTTTTTCAGTCGACAAAACGAAAAGTCAATTCATATCTCCTACCACCTATTGAATCGATGGTATATAAATACTTGTAACTCCGAAAGAAATTAAAGTCACCCATGGTTACTCGTGATTTTGAGGGAACAAGAAATGGGATAAAAAGAGGCAGAAGGATAACCTAACTCCTACAGGAAGCACAACACCTATCATCCATATATATATCATACCATATCATCTATAAATTTAATAATGAATTTCATTAGCTACCTAAATAAAAAAATACTTAATTTGTATTCATTAAATCATTCATAAAAATACCTATAGCTTGTTTATATTTTTTTATTTATATCCTACATGTGTGTTGGCCTCGTGTTGGCATAATAAAGCCCTTTCCATCTTATTCATATGACTCGCTTGATGTCAATCATCATTTATTCAAATTAGGCTTAAAAAAATAAAATAAACACATTAAAAAACCAAAGTAAAGCACAAAAACGAATTTTGATAATTAAAAAAAACGCTTTAGTGTTTTGCCTGTTGAGATAGAAACACTCAAGAAAACTCAACAGTACAGCATTTTCCAAACAATGATTTAATTAACAAACAACGAATTTTTATCACATAAATATTCGTCAATAGTACAGTTCCCTTTTTCAGGAAGGTGTTTTTTATTCTAACTTTATCATGTGTAAAGGCAACTCTACAATATTTTGCTGTAACTAATTGAAAAATATACATCGTCTTGAAAAAGATGTACCTGCTTTATGTAGTCTTAAGGCTGGAACAGAAAATCTTCGGATAAATGGGTATTGAAATTCCTGAGACACCGGGAATTGGACAAAACCCTCTAAGACTACTAACGAAGAAACCTATATCTGCAGACGGTTTTGAATATTCATGAATAATTATAGCTAAAATGGGGAAAATAATTTAGAACTCCCTTGGTAAAATAGGCACGTTTTATGGAACAGAAAAAAGCCTTTGTTGAGTCAAAATAACATTATTTTACATTTCGCTTAACACCGTATCTATGTTCTTAGTCCTATTTCTATGCTATGTACAATACGTATTAAGAAATACTATACTGTTGACGATCCATTTGGCGTAATGGTTGAGACGTTGGCTACTATACCAAGGATTCCGAGCATTACAAAGATTTGTGTGCATGAGCAAGTCCGTTTGTCTGTGTTTTCTATGTATAATAAATATGTATTTAAAAAAAAGGTATATAAGTATGTTTATCCGTTGTTTAATACCCATCACTCTCTCTTCAACCTATCGCAGTCCACAACTGGACATAGGTCTCCTCCATTTTTTTATAGTACGCATATAACAGGCTAATGTATAGTTTGGGGCTAGATGGCGATGTGTGAATGTCAGTGGATATTTATTATTTGTACTGTGTTATCTTCTGTATATCATGCACTTGGAAGGGCTGTATGTATCTCGGTGCTTTGTTTGT